>APFE030372361.1:0-16032 GCA_000404065.3 Pinus taeda
CCTTCCTGCTATTCTGTTCCCTCCTCCTGCTCAGATTGCACATCTTCTTCCTCTTTTTCTCCTTCCTCTTCCTGCATTCCTTTCTCATTGTCTTCCCCTTCTAGTCATGGAGGTTGCTCATCTTCTATCTATACCAGTTGGCTGGTGTTTCCTTGGGGCTTTTCCAGCCTCGCTCGTAGCCATGCTAGTTGGACCAATTTCCTTCATTTTTCTGGACACTCATGTGTATTGGTGGCATGTTTACATTTTGGGGATGGTGTGGTCAATCCTCCATTTATCATGGCAATTAGCTCTTCCCAGTTGCTCTGTTGCTGGGTAAGGCTATGGTTGACTATTAACCGAATCAACCCATGATAACTAACAACTAACTCTACATGTTGTGCCTTTTTTATGCTTCGTGCAACGTCATGAAGTAATGAATTCAGAAGTGTAGGTAAATTTACAGAGCATTTTTTCTTTAGTATAGATAAGAGTTTAAGATGTCGTGGTCTTACCACGTCTTTTCTGCCTTCACAGGTGATATAGCTTTGAATGGTCTTTGCCAATTCTGCCCACGGCTCTCCTAGTGTTGCTGGCAAAACCCCCTTTCCTCTAATTGTCAGGCTCTGGCTATCCTCTTGGAAGATTTCTATGATCTTTTGCAATCTCTCCTTCTTTAACGTCCATATAGGTCCAGCGGCTGGCAATCTCGAGACTTCTGCGATTATGTCATCGGTGACTACTATGCGTCTCCTCCTCACTGTGGAGTGATCCTCTTGTAAGTTCTGCAAGAATTCAATTGCTACAGTCTCGTTGGATTCCTGTAAGCGGTTAAGATAAGTCAGCCACCTTGCTGTTGCCAAGATTTCCCGGGCAGCAGCAGGGATTGTTAACACCTGCGGTTCTCTCTGAATCGATCTTCCTCCCATGTTTATGGTTTCACTGTAAACTCTCAATGGAACGACAATTGTTCACACTGTTGAAACATAGAGAGGCTGACAGACGTAAGACTCGCTCAAAATCTAATGTTGCAGAGTATATAATGGAAATGGCTTATGAACAAGAAGTCATGCTGAAAAATAAAAAAATAGTATACCGTTGAGCCGTGCTATACCCCAGTACACAGCTTCCCGAATAGTGATCTGACACGTAATCCAGGGAATGATAAGGTTAACCTCCCCCCCGCAATGTCATAGGCCGTCCTGGCCGTTAAATGAAGGAGTGGCGCCCGTTCTGAAATAGTCCTTAAGGAACAACATATGGAAATGTGCCATGTTTACAAAAGTAGAAAATTACCGAAATTGAGGCATAGAGTTGGGTTGCTTAATACATAAGAGACTATGGTGATATGATGCGAGGCTGGGGATAGGACATCTGCCGTGTATACAGAGTCTCATGCGGTCATTTTCAATTTTTCTGTCATGATTGGTGATAATAAATGTACATGCATTGTATGGTTTGGGAAATAATATATGATTGATTACTAAGGCATAAGAAACAGAAGGGTGCTAATAACTACTTATTGGTATAATAATGTGACTTCAATACTATTAACGGTGCTCTGCTGCCGACAGGTGTCCGTAACCTTGGCAGAGTTGTTTATTTCACCCATGGAACCATGATCCTTTGTGTATGCTTAGGAAATGTTGTGTGATGTCAAAACGTAGGCCATTATGCTGGCTTGGTGACCAGTTAGCCATAATGCCATTCATGAGGAAGGAGCGAAAGGTGGGCAGGCCGGCTCGTGATGAGACCTCCTGTTCCAAGGGTTCTTTATTTGATATACCTTTTGGACGATATCCCTGGTGTGGTGGCCATAGTGGGAATGCCACTTCGCTTTCATCCTCATGATCATGGTAGGCTAGCTCTTGATGAGACCCCATATCCTGCATTTGACAACTTATAAGTCATTAAGACATCATTGTTTGCTCTTTTTCTTTCTTTTTCATAAAGTACTTTCCCTATTTATACACAAAGGGTCGTTCAACACTCCTTAAGAGTAGGAATGGTGGAAGAAGTCTTAACATCTCAATAGGAAGATATAAACCCTTTGCTCTTATTCCTAAATAATAATCAAAGAGGATTAAAAAGGGACTAACATGATAAAGATAACCAATAAAAGCAGAATTAATAGAACAATGACAGCAAAAGAAAATGAATAAACGTGTCCTTCCTTCTGTCCTCTTACCAATTCAAAGCAATTTCTTGTAAAGATAGCAATTTTATGATTCACTGATTTCAGTATGTTGTGATTTTGCATCCATTGTATAAGTGCATAACTGTATTCTAAAAGACTTGAAAGAACAGGAACAGTAAGCATCCTTAATTTAGAACAACACGGGGAACAAGCTATTTCAAAAAGGGAGAGCAAAATAATGCAAGTGGTGTTCCTTTTGGAGAAAGGAAAAATAGAAGACCACAAATGTTGTTCCTTTGGAAAAGGTACAACAGAAAACACAAATTTCGTTCCTTTGAAAAAGGAACAGAAAAACACACAAATGTCATTTCTTTGAAAAAGGAACAACAGAAATCGAAAATGTTGTCCCTTTGGAAAAGGAACAACAAAACACATCAATGTGGTTCCTTTGGAAAAGGAACAGCAGAAATCGAAAATGATGTTCCTTTAGAGAAGGAACAACAAAACACACAAATGTCGTTCCTTTGGAAAATGAACAACAGAAATCGAAAATGTTGTCCCTTTGGAAAGGGAACAGAAAAACACACAAATGTGGTTTCTTTGGAAAATGAACAACAGAAATCGAAAATGTTATTCTTTTAGAAAATGAACAGCAAAGCACACAAATGTTGTTCCTTTGGAAACGGAACAACATAAATCGAAAATGTTGTTCCTTTGGAAAAGGAACAACAAAACAAACAAATGCCATTCCTTTGGAAAAAGAACAACAGAACTCAAAAATGTTGTTCCTTTGGAAGAGGAACAACAAAACACACAGATGTCGTTTCTTTGGAAAAGGAACAACATAAATAAAAAATGATGTTCCTTTGGAAAAGGAACAACAGAACACAGAAATAAACAAAAAGAAAAAAATTACAGCAAAATGATGGCTGATCCAAAGGGTGTTGTTCTTTTGAAAAAGGAACAGCTGGAAGAAAATGTTATTCTTTTGAGAAAAGGAACAGAAAAAATAGTAATGAAAAAATGTTGATTCAAAAATATGTACAAAAATGGAAATTATGTACAAACTGTGAAAAGAAATAAATTTCTTAATGAGTTACAGGTGAAGAAGACTTCTCTCTCTCCCCCAAAATTTCCATATCAGATTCTCGGCGTAGCTGCTGGTAGAAGGACTCCCGAGTGAGTGGTTTGTGATAAAGACGAACTTGGTGGCCATTTGTCTTGAATGCATATCCAGAACTGTCAATAGTGATTAGAGTAAGGGTACCATTGTCATGTACCTTCTGGATTTCGTATGGTCCCAACCAATGAGTCTGGAGTTTCCCGGGGAACTCCTGAAACCTGGAGTCTTACAAAAGTTCCCAGCCCCCTTCGTGGAATACTTTATTTTTAATGAGAGCATTATGCCATTTAGCTCACTGTTGCTGGATCATGGTAGTGTTTTTAAGTGCAGAGAGCCTAATTTTGTCCAGCTCATTGATCTGCTATAATCGATTAATCTGTGCCTCAGTTAGATATAAGCCAACTTCCTGTGCTATTCGTAATGTTTGGATTTCGAATTCTCTGGGGAAAATGGGTTGTTTTCCAAACACTAGTTGATAAGGTGAATAACCAGTGGTACTTCTCCATGTTATTCTATAAGCCCACAGTCCTTCGGGTAGTCTGGCAGCTCAATCACGTCTATGTGACGCAATGGTTTTCATTAGGATTGCTTCTATTATTTTATTGCTGCTTTCTACTTGCCCATTTGCCTGTGGGTGGTATGGAGTAGTGATTTTATGCTGGACATGATATTTTTTGAGTGTTACAGCTATTTTGTTGCCAGAAAATTGTGGTCCACCATCTGTAATTATCTCTCTTGGAACGCCATAATGTACAAATAGATGGAACAAGAACCGTATGAAAAAATCCTCTGTAGCTCTTAGAAATACCTCTGCTTCAACCCACTTGGTGACATATTCTGTTGCTACCAAAATATATGTTTTTTGGTTTCATGATGGGTTAATTGGTCCAATGAAATCAAGAGCCCATCGGTTGAATGGTTCGATGACTAGCTGTGGTTTCAGAGGAATCTCATCAGACTGACCAGGGTGTCCTGCTCTCTGGCAACTGTCACAGGCTTGGACGAATTTCTTTGCATCTTTGAAAATCATGGGCCAATAATACCCTATTTGCAGCACTTTATGTCCAATTCTACGATCGGCGAAATGTCCACCACATGGTCCATCATGGTAGGCTTTTAAAATGTCAAAGATTTCATCTTCTCGAACGTATCTCCTGATATGCATGTCTGCCCCTGTGTGGAACAAATAGCCCCCAATCCGAGAAAATCGAGCACTCCGTTGAACAATCTGTTTCTGCTCATTAGGGGTTAGATGCTTTGGTAGTTTACCTACTGCTAGGTAATTGGCAACATCAGCACACCAGGGTGTTTGAACAGCCACAACAAACAGATGTTCATCCGGAAATTGATCTTCAACTGTAGCTGCATCAATTGGCTTTGGCATTCTTGAGCAAAAATCGACTAAAGGATTTTCTTTTCCAAGTTGATCCTTGATTGTAATATCAAATTCCTACAATAAAATCAGCCATCTAGTTATTCTGCCATTTGTGATAGGCTTGTGTGCTAAATATTTTATGGTAGAATGATCTATGTAGAAGATAATAGGATATCCAGTAATGTAATGTCTGAACTTATTAACAACATGTATTATAGCTAGAAATTAATTTTCAGTAATAATGTAGTTTAATTCAGCAGGGGATAAATTTTTGCTGATATAATAAATTGCATATGGTTTTTTATCCTCTTCCTGCCCGAGGACTGCTCCAATGGTTGTATCTGAGGCATCATATGATATATGAAATGGCAAATCCCAATTTGGTCCTCGAAGGATTGGGGTGGTGGACACGAGCTTCTTCATATTCTTGAAAGCATGTTCACATTTTTCTGTCCAAAGAAAATCAACTTTACCAGTTAGTGCATACAAAGGTGCAACAATATGCGAATAATGTTCTATAAACCTACTATAATAACCAGAAAATCCAAGAAAACTGCGTACCTCCATTTGAGTGGTAGGAGTGGGAATAAGCAAAAGTACTTGGATTTTGGCTGGGTCTACTTGAATGCCAGCTGCTGAAATATAGTGTCCTAGGATAAGTCCTTCAGTCATCATCATATAACATTTTTCATGGCTTAAACAAAGCCTGGTAGCAATGCAGCGTTGTAGACTTTTTCTAGTGTATCCAATGCTGGATCAAAATCATCTCCGTATGGTGTAAAGTCATCCATGTATACTTCAAGTCCTTCATTTATTAAGCCTGCAAAAATGCTGAGGATAGCCCTTTGGAATGTGGCAGGAGCATTGCATAAGCCAAAAGGTAGAACTCGGTAGGCAAATTTTCCCCAAGGACAAGTAAAAGTAGTTTTGTCTTTGTCTTCAGGGGCAATCTGAATCTGATTGTATCCACTGAAGCCATCCAGGAAGGAAAATAATTTCTTCCCTACCAAAATGTCTAATACTTGGTCGATGAATGGGAGAGGGAAGTGGTCTTTTTGTGTTGCTTTATTTAACTCTCTGTAGTCCACACAGATTCTCCATTTCCAATTCTTTTTTGGTACCACCACAAGCGGAGAGACCCATTTACTATTAGAGATAGGATAGATGAAATTGACATCTAAAAGTTTTTGAAGTTTAGCTTTTACCACATCTTTTAGATGAGGATTTAGTCTCCTCTGAGGCTGACGAACCGGTCTCGCATCTTTTTCTATATAAATGTGGTGTGTACATAACTGGGGGTCAATTCCTTTCATATCAGGGTAGTCCCATGCAAATGCTTCTTTATATTTCCTTAACACATGGATGAGCTTCATTTCTTGTGCGGATGTGAGGTTGGCATTAATGTTTAAGGTTTTTCCCGGTTCAATTTCCACAATTTTACTATTTGCAACAGAGGTAACAGGTATTGTATGATCATGTGTATATTTAAGAGGATCTTCTTCTAATTGACTATCAAATGCTGCTTTTATCATGTGACATTGTGTGTGGGATGTGAGTTCAGTTTGACTAATGAAATTATTAATGGCATCGTCTTCTATTTGGTCTTTGAAATCAAGTGCCTCTTGTATAGTTAATGGAGATCTAATGTTATCAGTAAGGTATGATACAGGGTGCCTATTAGTTTTGACTATTGTGACACTTAGATGCGCTGGAGGATATAGAACTAAGTTTTTGATATCTGCTCCTCTGGTTATGGTCATATTTCCTTGCCGACAGCCAATATAAGCATCGACAGTGGCAAGCAGTGGCAAGCCAAGGTCTACCTAAAATCAATGGATGTCCATCAAGTCGGGTTTTGGGATTTATTATCAGAAAATCAGTTGGGTATTCCCGGGAGTCAACAGAGACCATGACATCTTGTAGTGTGCCCTCTGACCTAACCACAGATTGGTCAACCAATTCTAGCAAGGTAGAAGTGGGTTCTACAGATGTAATGCCTAGCTTTTGGCAAGTAGTGGTTGTTAAGATATTAATTGCAGTTCCTAGATCAACTAAGGCATTGGAAAGGGTCTAACCATAAATTTTCACAGTTACTATTGGATTTCCTGGGTCTTTGTATTTAACGAGTGTTTCTTTTCCTGATAATAAGTCAGATAGACTGCCGACTACTTGGACTCTTGAATTATTTGTTATATTTCTCATTGGTTTCTTTATACACAATTATTTGATAGTTTTTGCGTATATGGGGATGTGTTGAATGACTTGGAGGAATGGAATTTTTATGTACAAATTTTGTAATTCTCCCAGAATGTCAAAATCAGGTTATTGTATGGGTCGAGGTATGAATAATCATTCTGGGAAGGGGGGAGAGGATGTGGTTTCTTGATTATGAGTTTGTTGTTTATTCACATCCTCTTCTTGTGACAGATGTTCTCTAGGTAACTGATTTTCAAACTGAACTCTCTTATCTCCCTCGGTTTCAATAATACGCCCAGATCTTAACTGAAGATCATTACACTCCCTCATATCGACTCCTATTTCTGGTGTTTCTATGATTTGGACAGATTGGACCAGTCTGTTATTTGGGTTAGGGTTAGGTTGGGCTAGGAGTTGCGGTCTCAGATTAGACTGGGGATTTTGTTGTAAGGCTGGTAGTGTAGGCTGAGGGAGCATAATGGTTCCTACTGGTTGATGCATTGGTCTCTGCCAGTTTTTCTGCCAGGATGAACTTTGTGAAGTAGGGGGAGTCCATTGTGGTGGGTATGTGTTACTATACCAATATGGTGGGGTATAAGGAAGATTTGGCCAACCAGCATGGCTTGCCTGATTCAGCCATGAGGTTGAGGAAGGAAACGACTATGGTGGCCAGTTTGGAAATGGGGATTGAAATTGACTTTGCCACATATTATATTGTTGAGCATTATACTGCATAGGCTGAAAAGAAGAATTTGGGTCTGGAAACATACTAGATTATCATGGCTGCCACTGACGGCGCTGGTAGAGCAAATACACTGATTCTGGCTCTTCTTCTGCTTCCTTATACACTGCTTTTAATCCAGGAAGTGAGGGACAACTTTCCGTAAGGTAATCTTTTGTGCATATGGCACATGTTTGGACTACATCCAGTGGACACTCCTTATGGCTATGCTTTTTCCTGCATCGGGGAGAGAAGATTGCCAAATTCTGTTCTGCCTACATTTGCTTCTGTTTGGCTTGCATAATATTAAGTTGTGTAGTTAGTGTCCCTAGTATATCAGTTTTAAAATTTTCCAATAAATTTCCAATTTCTACACGTGTTACTCCTTCTATCGAAATTTTATTATCTCTTACAAACCGATCATGTTCTGCCGGTTTTAATCTTGTGCTGCCTCTCGAGTTCCTGATACATAAATCAATAATGTCAGCAAAACTTTCTTGATAAATATCTCCTTTTCCAATAATGTATAATGTTTCAATCCATTGTTCCTTCATGCCCCTTATTAATGCTATTTTTAACACATTATCAGGTAAAGGCAGTGATGCATAAGGAGATCTTTGTAGATTGTACTGAAAACATTCCACATACTCCTCTAATGTTTCATTTGGTCTAGCTATCATATGGAATATTTCGTCCTTCAGTTCTCTAGACCTGCAATAGTCCTGATATTGTTTTAGAAAAGATTCTTTCATTTGATCCCAGTTATTTATAACCCCACCACCTAATCCCATAAACCATCTTAAAGTAGCCCCTTTTAGTGTAGAGGGAAATAGTTTCAGTTTCTGGGGGTCGATGGTGTAATGATATCCCCTACACAGTACATTGAATTCAAATAAAAATGCATCCGGGTCTTCTGATGTAAGACCATGGATTGTAGGGATATGTTGAAGAGGGATTGCTTTCATAGGCACATTTGCTGCAGAATCTACTATGGGGTATTGTAATGTAGAGGTTTAGGTGTTTGGCTAGTTTTGAGCCATTTGGTCGAATATATGCCAATAACCTTTTGGGATATCTAGGAGGGTATTCCTAGGTTGAGGGGGAATGGCTTTGACAGGAATAGTTTTAATAGCACTTCCTCTATCTTGGATAATGAGAGTGCCTAATGTCTGAGGAGATTGAGTTTCTTCAAAAATGATTTTTGCAGCACTTCCCTTGTCTGGGCTATTCAATGGCTGAGTTGTCTCAAGAGGAGATCTCGGTTCCTCCGTTTCCCTTGTCTCTTCTCCTTCACAAAGATTGCTGAAATTCCATTCCTGCAATAGTTTTGGAGTAGAATTTTTGATTTCTTGAAAGTCCTGCTCTTCAGTTTGACTATGCACCTCAGCAAAGGCTATAGATGGTGATCCTGTGGCCTGAAGGGAACTAGTGGGCTGTTTAGAAATAACTTTTCTGGGTCTTATTGAGGGTTGAGATTCTGCTTTCTTGAAGATTTCATCTATGAAGGTTGGTCGACCAAGGGTCACCGACCCCTTAGCTTTTTTGAGCTTGGGTAGAGGTTTGGAATTCTTTTCTGGCTTGTTCTGCTTAGTCATGCACACAAATTAACTACTAAATTCTACCCAAACAAAACAACAACAAATCTATAGGAAAGCGGGCAGAGGAGCAGGGTTGTTACATGCTCCACACATAGGTTCTTACCTTCCATTTTAAAAACCTAATTCTTCCCTAGTAGGTTCATACACTACTCTGAAAAAAGAACAAATGGATACACTCTTTCCCGAGCAATGGCGCCAAAATATGGAGCTATAAAAAGGGTCTCTTTCACCTCTAATTACCTTACATTAATATGTCAATCCGGGAATGTTTTTTTATTTCAAAGAGTGTCTCAGTTTGAGGCTATCATTTGCCAGAGTAATGCTAGTAGCACAGTGTTCAAAAATACAAGAGTAAACAGATGCTTGTTTACAACTAACTACTTCAAAAGATTAAACCACACATTCAGAAAACTAAACAATTTATCAGTCAAGGGTTTGGTAGCAATAACCCATCCCTTTGTAAACTGATGGAAAAGGAAACCAGAGAACAGATCGTGGATCTGGGGGCTGGACAGTAGATGTCAATGCTTACTACATCCTGAGATCGTTCTTCACTCCAAAATAACAAATGACAAGAAATGAAATGGAAGATAAGAAATGGAACAACAATTAAGAAATAGAACGGAAATCCTGAAATGGAACAGTGGTTAAGAAATGGAACAACAAACCTGAAATGGACAAATAGTTAAGAAATTGTAACAGCAACTAAGTCTAACAAGCAGTAACACCTTAGTCTATAAGATCGAATGCACTAATCGTAATCTACAAGAGTCAAATGACAATCCTTCACTCTTAAAGTCAGATTGAATAACACACCAAAATGGAACAGAACTAATTAATAATGAATTATAGAACAACGCTTGATATCCATATATACACACATCACACTTTAATAATAATATGATCCAGTTATCAATCTCAGTTAGAAAGAATACGACTGCATTTCAAAATAGAACAACATTGTTCATAGATCCAACAATCGCAAAGAACATAATTTCCAAGATGAATTTTGTGATGTTTAATGAACAAGTGCATAACACAAAGGCTCTGTAATGAAACAACAACAGTATTCTGTAAAGACTAGCAATATTATATCAACACCTAAAAGAATAGTGATATGATGGAGAGTCAATATAATAGTTCTGTCTTTAGAAACCTTAATAAATGAAACATAACAGAGCATGTGATGTAAACTTACAAAACACATCAGATTACCAAATAACGTCGATAAGCACACTACTCATAAACCAAACGTAATAGTACAAGAGCAAGTGTCCTCCAGTACCGGGCCCTTAGCCTCCAGGGGTACACCACTTGAAGTTATTCTAGACTCAGAGATTAAATAACAACCAAGTTTGTATTAATGCATAAAGTGGAATTACAATAGATCAGTTCTTAATGAGACTCGATGATCAAAGTTTTGATATTAAAAGGAAATTACATAAAACATAACAGATTCTCCCCCGAGCTAACAGTGCTGCCCCTTTTCTAATGGTGAAGGCGGAGATGTCTAAGTGCAAAAATAGTTAAAGCAGCGATCCCTCAGGATCAAGGATCTTGAGGGATTCGCCGAACCATTAGTCCTCAGTCATTTCTTTTCTTTCCTGCGCCGAACCGATATCTCCACTTCCTTTCCAGGGCTGATTCGCTTTGATTTGCTTTGCCTTGTTTGCATACGGTCTTCCATCAAAGGGACAATGGTTAACTCGTCATTGTCCTTTCCTTTGGAACGACAGTTTCTCGTTTTTCCTTCTTTCTGCATAAGGAAATGACAATTGTTATTGTTTTCATCTTGCATATTAATCTCACATGTTTTATTACAATTCCTTATCATTTTACTAGTTCATGATGCAAAAGGTTTGTAAGTTCTAATGAAAAGATGCTGAAATAATTACCAAAAACATACTTTCTTTAGTGCTCCACACTTTTGCGCAAGGAATTTTTTTCACTCTTGGAGACGAGGACATTTATAGATCAAATGGTCCTCAGTGAACATATTGCAAGGGAACTTGACAAATTTATTCTTTCCTTTCTCAGATTGAGTAATAGAATGTGCTTTGGCTTGGGTGTTCGAAATAGATATTCTCTCCTCAGAAGGATAGGTATTGTTTTAGTTCTTTTTCTTTCCACTAGATAGTTGTGTAGATTTCACAGAGTTGATCACAACTGATGGACGAGAAATAGTGTGATCATATTTAGTTGAGGCAAGGGCTGTTGAGCATAATGGTACCAGTGGTAGTATCAACGAGTCCATTGGCGTGAGGACTAGGTTGTTGTGCAACGGGAGTATCAAAAGTTCGAGGAGCATGAGGGATCAAGTCATAAAGTGTGCCATATTACGAATATATAAGGTCTAGATGTTGGGCATGATGGATGAGCTAGTCTTCCATAACAACTTTGGACATGGAAACATCCTTTGCAATGGGAGGTAGAAGGAACGTGCAAAACCAATCATATCATAGGTGATCCAAAGTGAGGGCCTTCACTAACCTCTACCTTCGTTTTCATTCATGGATGTGATAAGAGATATGGGTGGAACTATTTTGGCGTAGGGTTGTTAACAATTGTGTTCTAGTTTCATAATAGATTGGTAGATGGAAGTGTTTCAAGAATTCCATGGCAAGGGTATTAACACTATTAACAGAAGCACATGGTAATTTAATATACCACTTAGCAGGGTTGTCAGTCAAGATGCATGGGAAACAGTATGAGCCAGATACCATCAACAAGCTTAGAATTGGAAACACACCAAATATGGTATGTAGTGATGTGTGTTTTCTAATCATATCCTTGCTTTCCCTCAAACTTAAGAATGTTCCTAGGAATTTTGCGTGGGGTTAGAGGTCATAGAAAGTTATGGTTGATGGGATCATTTGTCAACTTGAAGTGATATGATATTTCTAGTGTAGCCAAGAAAGGAAATGGAGTAGGTGCAACTGAATCATACCAAGGAGGAGCAGGATGAATAAAGGGACCAGGAGGTCCTCCAATCAATGGGTTTCTGGTAGGGTACATAGGTTGCGATGGTTAGTAGTTTCCATGAGGTGGTGGTGGGGTTGTGTAGAGTGGTGGGCCATAAGGTATGCCCCCAACTTGAAGAAGCATATCAAAAAACTGGTTTCCCCTAGGATGGAGTTTCCCTCGACATAGGTGGGGGGCCCCAAGGAGATTCAGTGGGTCCAGGGAATGGAATCCCACTAGCCACATAAGATGGATTAGATATGGGACCATCACTAATGGGGTAGATTCCAATAGGAAAAGAATCCTTCAAAGATGGACCATGTTGTACGACAAATTGCATGGATGCAGGAATTCCCCCAATGGGTGGATAAGTAATAGAAACATTTCCTCCACTCTGTAGTGGTGGGGGAGATGAACCAAGAAATGGATTCCAACCAAACAGGTTGTTGAAGGTTGTCAAACTAGGAACACCAGGAGTTCACACAAAAGGCGTAGGGGCAATGGAGGCAATAAAATGTCAAGCACTACCCCAAATGGGTGTAGTTGAGGTTCTTAGATGAACCATAGGTTGTACATTAGGATAACCCACAAGAGGTGTGGAACTCTAGATAGGCGGGTTGAATTGCAGTGGAGTTAAGGTGTCCAAAAAAGATAATGAATCACTAGTATTCATCAAGATGTTTAAAGGGGAAACCAATGAAGACACTAAAGGTAAGGGTGCTTCCTAAATCAAGTTAGGCCCAATATTATCTATAAGCGGAGGATTAAAAGGAGGTACTAGACATTTAGTAGAAGTATCTTGAGACAAAATAGACTCTAGGTTAGTATTGGTGTGGTTCAGGGTTTGAAACAAGAGACTAACTAACTTGAGTAATGAGGGAATCTGATTCACTCGGAAATTCCTCCACAGAATGATCTAAAATTTTGGGTGAACTTTTTAATGCTATGCAAGCTCCCTCATCAGTTAAAACATGTTTAGGATCATCTCATTTACCCAGTTATGCAAGAGGTTTATGTGTTAAGTTATATGGCTTTTATGCGTCATGTGTTAGAAAATTATAAGTTAATTAGTTGCTTAAATAACATCGAAAACAAATGAAATGCAAAGAAATATACACATCGAAATCATAAGACAATTCTGATCAATGAGTTCACCCTCCAGTACTAGGCTACATCTCCTAAGACCTCCTTCAAAGGTTAGGCCCTCTTGGAATTATTTGGTCAAATGTCAAATTACAAGCTTCTTCTCAACTCCAATGGTTTTCCATATTGTACCATTGAGTTCATAGGATCCAAAAACTCCAAAAACGACTATCAGATCTCTGAAAATTGACTCTATCTAATCTAGGCATGACCTCGTTCCCTGGTGGCCCTAGGCTTCTCTGAATTTCCTTGTGGTAAAATCACCTTTATAATTCTTCTATTGCCTATGAAACCTATTCCAGTGTCTTCAAAGCATCAAAATCATCCAAGATTGACTATTCATTTTTCTAAAATTTGTCAAAATCTGAGCAATCTATGGCTTTCTCCAGTTTGGTCTAGAAAACCTCCATTAAAACTGGAGGGACTCCAGTTGAGTCCGCCAAAACTGGGGACAATTCCACATTTAGCGTGTTCTGCCAAAATTATGCCAAATTGAGCACTAGATTAATTAAATGATAAGTTGGATTAGCTTAATGGTTAAGCACAAGTAACTGCGCTAACCCAAAATTTTAATTGTACATTAAATACAAAGCATATATTCAAATGCGATCCATTATTTAACAAGACCCACATAACTTGGTGCAGTGGTATGGTTGTGTTGATGCCTCGAAAATCACTGCAACAACATCGGGGGAAACCACCTGATCCGGACCTTAAAAGTAGCTCTTTTTCTATTTGGTGTGGTGGCTCCGACTGGGAATAATGGGACCAGTTTCCCAATGATGAATAAAATGGGATGGATAAATGGGTGGTTCTCTAATATAATGATAATGGATAAATGATTTAATCTAAAAAGTAAAAATATGAATAGCTATCCTATCCCAGGAAATTTATGCTTTTAGTGTAACGTTTGATAATGTTTATTCACAAACATGCATATAGATGACTCTATTGGTAAACAAAGACATTTATTCATATGATAATTACTTTGTTCAAGTAGTTGAACAAAGTAATCATTAAAACATTATTACACTATCCTTTATATATCACTGATACATATATGACTGAAAGAATAACACTCCTTAAACATTCAATAGTGAAAAATATATCCAATGATAGCAAGATTAAACAAATGAAGATTCACATGAAAGAATGAAACAAGATCATAGATAATAGTACCATATGTTATTTGGATCACTACCAATATCAATCACATTCAAATTCCTTTTTCCAACTTAGAAACACTTTCACATCAAGGGAATAGTGCACATCCCATCAAAATTTTCTTCGTTAAAATTCGGAACACTGGCCCAGTCTTTATAAAAAAATATACCAGAAGCACAATAGTGCGACTTCCATATTTTAGTTTATACAAAAACTTAGAACCCTTTCTAAATGCATGAAAGGGTCTACAAATACTAATTAGGCTAACTAATTACAAAAATAAAATGCTATTAATCGGTACAACTAAATCATGAGTATCTTCTTAACAATAGGTTTGTTTGCAGCTGGTAGCATGATTCATTGCTTCAGATGATCTCCTTTTGATTTGAGCTGGCAGATTGCAAGCATCGGTTCCAATTCTGGAGGACGAGTGAGATGAGAATGTAGTTGAGCTGAGTATGTGGCATCATAGATTTTGGGAATGATACAACCAATCGCATCGGTTAAACATTTGAGGACGGCCCTTTGACTGTATGGTTTTAGTAAGAAAAACCAATAGGTATCCCAAGTTAAACTTTGGATGTCGGCAATTAATCTTCCATTCTTCTTCAATTCTTGATTGCATGCTTGTTCTAATGTTTTGGCTGACAGCAATTTACCTGGAGTGCACTGCGAAATCGTGTTAGACAGATAAAGAGTGTTATTGGTTAACTCAATTAAATTACTTGTAGATAATCTGCATCTTGAAATTTCTCTCTCTGCTTTCATCAGCTGTGACTACCATTCTAAGAAAAGGATATCCTTATGTGACTCTAGAATTTTAGGCAGATTTGCGGCCTGCCCTTCATTGGTGTCTTGCCAAGCAAGAAAGTTTGTTAGAATCTCATCGGCCTGTTCCAAATTCTGCCTAGCATCCACTGATTTGTCAACTATTGATGCAGTTATATCACAAAGGGGCTCAACCAGAGAAATGTTATGACATAGCAGTCTTAACTGTGTAACCAATGCTTTGTTCATCTGTAGAGCTTCGTACCTGAAATCGGCTGGTTGCGGAAGATTCTTGAACTTCTCTACTTGATGTGACAGCTGATCGATTTGCTCGTCTTTCGTTTTCATCATTTGTTCATTCATTGTCTTTAACCTGGCCAATGCTTCGGATAATTCCTTTTTCTTTTGTATTGCGCTTGAATCTATCCTCTATTTCTCCTCAAGCAATTGCTTATTCAATTGATTATTTATTTGCTGCTATGTTGATAGTTGTTGTTCCAACTATTCAATTTTCTGCTATGCTTCGGACCCCTGTGATTGCAACGAAACAATTGCTTGGTAATTTTCTTTAAGTAGATTACTTACTTCTGATGCCTTATCCATAGTGGCTGTCGAATAAGCTCCGGCATACTGAGAAAGGGTTAAACTCTTCTTTCGACACTACATTAGCTTTCTCTGTTTGTGCTGAAAACAGGGAAGATTGATCAAGTCTTCTCCTTTACCTTTGTCTTTTCACTACAGCCCTGTGTTTGGGTGATCCAGATTTAAACAGGAACGCAACCAATTACAGAGACAACCATATACACAAATATGCAGCGGAAATAATACTTCATTTCATTAATGGAAAATACTGAAATATGCTTACAA
>APFE030372373.1:1643-14905 GCA_000404065.3 Pinus taeda
ATCCTAGAGATACATATCTCACACTTCATGCTTATACAGATGCAGATTGGGCCGGAAGCATGGATGACAGGAAGAGCACAAGTGGTGGTGCATTCTTTATGGGTTCCAGATTAGTATCCTAGTTTAGCAAGAAACAGAGTTCGATTGCCTTATCTACAGCTGAAGCGGAATATGTGGCAGCTGCATCTTGCTGCACTCAACTCCTTTGGATGATGCAGACCTTGCAGGATTTTCAAATCACTTGTACACCACCTATCCCCATCTTATGCGATAATACAAGTGCAATCAGCATTTCAAAAAATCATGTCATGCATTCAAAGACCAAGCACATACCGATCAAGTATCACTTTCTTCGGGAACAAGTGTTGGAACAAAAGGTAAAATTGGAGCATGTTCCTTCTAAGGAACAAGTTGCTGACATTTTCACCAAACCACTGCCCAGGGAAACTTTTTAATATCTCAGACAGAAGCTGGGAGTTGTTGATGTATCATCTTGCTGTTAAATCTTATCAGTTTCAGAGAAAAAATAGGTGTACGCGTGTTGTATAAGGAGTATCCGCGTACATACGCTAGTTTGAACAGAGACAGTCGCGTATATGGAGGCTTGATGGATATCAGAAGGAGCAGGCTCTAGTTGAAGATATTTTGATGTGGGTCTGACAGAGACCCTCCGACATAGGTTCAGGGGGAGAAGATAATCTTCTAATTATGCATTGTTGGCATTATTTTAGAAGCTTTTGGTTCTAGTTCATAGCTGTTGTCGTCTTCAGGTGGAACAAAGGCAGAAGGAGAATAGAAGGAAATCTTGGTTGTTGATCTGAATGATGATTGTTAGTTGCTGCTGCTATCAATTGCTGATGACGTTTATAAGTCATGTTTTTTTTTTTAAATTATTCGTCTCTATGTCATGTATCTATTTCTTATATGGTGTCAAGGCCATGTAACAGCCTATATTGGTTTCCCCTCTATGCCTGGGATGAAGATGTAATGTATTTGGTCATCATATGTACATTTCTGATGTATTCCACTCGGTTGGATGGATGATCCCCACTTGGTTGGGTGATGGATGTATGTACTAAGTCTTTTGGTGATAGGAAGGTCTTGTATTGTTGCATAAGTCTTGGTTCTTCTTAAAGAACATCCTTTTGCAGATCTTGCCTACAGTCAGGGGGAGCATGGTCAGCACAGCAGGATAGAGGTAATCAGGGGGAGCACCACCATTTGCCCTTGATGACAAAGGGGGAGAATGATCTTGGATCTTGGTGTTGCCATCAAGTCCAAAGGGGGAGATTGTTGGAATTATGGCAAAGGTTTGGGGCTATGGCACAGGTGTTGTCCTTGATGGCAACCTTCTTTGGTAACAGATCTCAGTTCAAGCTCTCAGAAAGTAGAAACATACATATACGCAGGTTCATCTAGAAGAAGGCGCGGATACACGCGGGTTATACATTACAAAAGCGCGTATATGTTGGTGATCATTCTTTTGGTCCATGGCAGTTAGATCTTGGAACTTGAACCTATGTTTTGGACCATGGCGTCTCGTCAAATGTGTCGATCCCTATTTTTGGGTTCGTGGTATTGAAATGATATGGTTTTGGACCATGGTATTGGGGAAGGCCTAAGACTATAAAAGAGGAAGGAGATCTTGTGACAAATTACCATTTGAATTATTATTGAAGATCTGATAAAGTGCTAGAGCTGGTATATTGGATGGTAATGCAGATCTGGATCTAAAGGAAGGAGGAACCGTAGCGCAAAAGGAAGGATAAGGTCTATTCATGGGTCATAATATTTAAGCCTAAATGATAGTATCTCTGCATGATTTTGATCTGCTTGATGTGGCGCTTGTCTGATCTATAAGTCCGATAATCTGGGTTAATTAGTGATTGAATATCTGGAAGAGTGTGTTGTCCTTTATAGGTATGTACGCAGGTTCAGTGAAGTGAAGGCGCATATACACGCAGTTTAGGGGAAGTAAAGGCGCGTATACACAGATTCTTCCATACGCAGATGCGTATGCACGCAAGTTGCAGACTGTTGAAATTGCGTATATGCTTTAAGTTGTGATCTAGCTGTTTCTACTTATTGCTGCTGTGTTCTGGGTTCTGTTGTGTGGTTTCTGGTACTGTGTTTGGGTACAGCTGGCAGAGAAGTATCTACTTGATTTCAGATCTAGTTGGTGAAAAGGAGTTTGGTGGATGAAGAATTTCTTGATGATCGTTTGATGTTCATGGATTCAGTCTGAAAATTGATGAAACGTAGTCCCTGGAAGAAAGAGAAGGTTGTAGCCTTCTATAGGCCAACACCTACGTACTAGTATCTTGGTTAGTACAAGAGCTAAAGGGGGTTGTAGCTCCCCTCCAGGAGAAGCTGGAAAACGAGAGAGAGTTGTAGCTCTATGCAGGTTGCATCCTGCGTACTGGTAAAGGACTGCACCAGTACATTGTAAACATAAGTTTCTAATTTAAAGAAAGATAGAGACGAATTGCAGCAGGTGGTTTTCACCCACATTGGGTTTCCACCTTATATTTGGTGTTCTTGTGTGTGATTGTCCTTCTGCTCTATTTTACTGTCTCTGGTTACTGGTTATATGATGTTGCATCTCAGATTAACAAACATCATCTGAAAGTCTAAGTAAATTAAAAGTTTGCTCTGTGTACGCTTGTTTACCTCTGAATAGTTGCGTATATATGCGAGTTTAATTAACTGAAGTAGCGTATACAATTTGGTTTTTGAAAAGGATTATTTGACTTGATAATACTGATTCACCCCCCCTCTCAGTATTATTTCCAACACTGGATGCTGAGATAAACCTGTAGGTCCTCTAAGTCTTCCTCAAAGTATTTTGCAAAATAATATTTAATATGTTTCCATGCTAATGATGATCCCTTCTCTATAAACAACTGATTATTTGCGTACACCAACAAATCAACTGATGTTTTCTCAACTTCTTCTCCAACACTACTCTTATTGATTTCCTTTGATGCAACTCCCTTAGATGCGATGGTAACAGTGACTCTGGAGAGGTGCTAGACAACTATTCTACATGTGGGATATAAAGGACATTCATGGGAAGAAAATTTTAGTTTTAAGCCTAGAATGAAACCTCATATAGCCCTGACTGCTGGATGCTGAGATAAACCTGTAGGTCCTCTAAGTCTTCCTCAAAGTATTTTGCAAAATAATATTTAATATGTTTCCATGTCAGTGATGATCCCTTCTCTATAAACAACTGATTATTTGCGTACACCAACAAATCAACTGATGTTTTCTCAATTGCTTCCCCAATACTTCTCTTAGTGATTTCCTTTGATGCAAATCTCTTAGATGCCATGGTAATAGAGACTACTAGAGAGGTGTTTAACAACTATTGTACATGTGGGACATAAAGGACACTCATGGCAAGCCAATTTTAGTTTTAAGCAAAACAACTTATAGGAAAGTTAAAGTAGCAAACTAGGCACAAGACGGGAAGCATTGCATAATTTTTCCTGACAAGGGGGAATCGCTACCTATGGGAACTACACACTGCGCAGTTCCAGAAGCCAAGGTGACAACCTGATTGTTGAAACCGTGCAATGTGTTGTTCAACCTCAGTAGAGGCCTGGGGGAGAATGTGCATTGTGCAGTCTCAGTGGCCAAGATGACAGGCTACCTCCTGGAACTACATAGTGCGTATATGGAGCCATCTTGGATTATGGATTGTGAAATTACATAATAAAATCTTGTGGCTTGAGTCTCAGGATTGCGTAGTGCCAGCTGGGTGAAGTGAAAATTGGCCAAGGGAAACACATATTTTCCCAAGGGAAGTATGGAAAACAAGAAGATATGAGAGATAGTGTGAAGCTAAGTGTATATCTAATGAATTGTAGATAAATGCATGTAAATCAATTGCAACAATTAATCAAACATATGGAAAACGAAGTATGTGAGTAGAGTCATCACAATGGAGACCGCTAGTAGAAAACAGGAAAACTGATGAAACACTTGGAAAATGCAATATATAAATTAAAACAACACTTATACAAGCTAAAAGAAGTTGAAACATTAGCAACCATGAAGGGAAACAAGTGAAACAACACTCACACAAGCCAAACATCAAAAGGTGACATAAAAAGCAACAAAAGGTAACAAAAGAAAAACTCGCCCGGAAAAGCATCGAGGATTTCACCGAACGTTCCTTGATCTTCTCGAGAATGTTATAACTCCAATATAGAATGTGAAAATGAGCTCTAATATCTTCTCTTTACTTCTTTTCTTTAGTCCCCTTCCTTCTGGACTAGAGCCTTTCCTTCTGGACTATTGCAGTAGAGACCTTCCCAGAGAGCCTTCCAAAGAAGGTTGCGCACCCCACCAGCTCAAGGAGCACCCTTGCCTTCTTTCATGAAAATGGTAAGGCTTTAGTCTAGATTGTTACCATTTTCACTAAAGATGTATTAGAGCTAAAGAGTAGATTGTGTTTCCTAAAACACATGTCGGCGTTGACGTGATAGAGATCGCTTTAGAGGAAATCGCTCTAGAGATGTTGTCCAGAGAAAGAAGTTTCGATTAAATAGGTTTGGACAAATGAGGATTTATAACGTGCATGCCTAAAATTAAGGAAAAAGTGACACTTGGCAAAATTTTCTAAAAATAGTGCAAGTTCCTCGTTCGGGATACTAAAAATAGGTCCCTATTTTTTAGGGATGTTTCTTTTCTTTTTTTGTCTTTTTTATTTTTCCATGGAAACTTGCCATGCACATTGTTGGGAAAGATTGTGTAGTTCTAGGGAATTGGGAAACTTTCCATCTTAGTGCACTACGCAATTTCTAAGCTCAATGAGGGTTGTGAAATTTCTAGGCTCAGTTCTGGGATGCCTCCCATGACTATGCAATTTTTGAGCTTAAGGATCACTAGCAATCAGGACTGCAGAATTCCCATCATCAAGGTTGGTTGCTCTTAAGAGTTGCAAAGTTTCTGGGGGCAAGCCCAAAACTGTTGTGAGACCAAGTTGGGAGATCATCTTTTGATTTGGAAGAATAAGCTAAGTTAACAAACACAAGCGAAAATGAAAATATATTTGTCAATCGAAGCATGAATACCGAGATCAATGTGAGATGAGTCATTGTGGATAGTAAGGAAGGCTCCCAAATCGAAGCATAAACAGAATTTTAGAGGCTAGTTGTAGCTGCTACAACAAGAGTTTATATCCCCATCTCGGATAATGACTCCATTACAAGGTTTTCCACGTCATATATGGGAGTTAGGGTTTATATCTTGGCCAAAGGAATGAAAAAGGGACTTACTCCTAAAACAAGTCTTTCTCATGTTTGATGTCCATGAAAAAAGATATTAGAATGGGAATATGTGCACAATTAGTATGTATTTCACAATAAGAATGGGTTTTATGGCCTCTGAAATGGATATGGAAGGAAAACAATATCCTTAGTCCATAAACAAAACTTATCTAGTAGTTCAATGGACATGAATAAAGCCTCAAACCACCACACATATCGTCTCTAAGATATATCTTGCCTTAATGTGTGTTATGGGTGCTATTTGAAGTTGTTGTGTGCCATAGTTAGGTCTTAGGGCCTCTAAGTTTGGCCTCAATATCATTAGTATGGTTTTTGCACCATGTATGGAACTTAGGGCCTTAACCGTGGTCAAGGAAGGAACATAAGGTGCTTGTGTCATATTTGAATCTTCCCATGATCAATCTTCTTGAACAAGCATTTTAATTACCACACAACGAGGGACCTTTGTCACCATTGGTATGGTTTACATGATAAGAATGGTTCTTGGGGAATGTACTATCTTGAGAGGAGTAAAGAAGAGGGCCTTAGGCCCTAAATAAAGCTTCTATAGTTGAAGGAACATGAATTAACCCTTAAATAACATATATACTCTCTAAGGGATATTCATATTTCAACTTGGATATGGGAGCCATGGCATGTTATTCTACATAAAGAGCGACAGTAATTGTTAGTAATTATGGTTCTATAATAATGGTGTAATCACATTCTAAGAATGCGAATGCACTATCATAGTTTTTGCATATTTTTGTAATGCATGTATGTGTATAATTATTTATAGAATAAGATGGCTTCATAGTAATCTAGATTTATATTAATTGACCAAGTTTATATCAACATAATTTGAATGCAAATTACTAAAATCATTGTCTTTATGAATCTAGTGCAATGACCAACCATTGTATGTAACAATGCCACAAAAACCCCACAACAAATAGTGTGTCGTCTCTCTAAGATGTGAGGAACAAATTCGTATTAACGCTTAAAACCATTCTATATCAATTTCAAACTCTCTTTCTACCCCCTCCTTCCAAAGAGTATAAAACTATTCTATATTGTAAACTTATATTCTATATTGTATAAAAATGTTATAATTTTAGCATTATAGATGTATTCATAGGCCCCTTTAAAGGGATCATTGAATCCATCTACCTAAATAATTTTAATATTGCAGACAGATTAAATGAACCCCTTAAAGGGGTCTCTAAATTTTAACGTTGCAGATGGATTCAAAGACCCCTTTGTCTCTAATTTTTTAACATTGCACTACAAATGAATTCAAAGACCCATTTAAAGGGGTCTCTAAATCCATCCGCAATGTCAAACTTTATTGAAATATAACACTTCAATATTAAAATTGCAATTTTCCATTTCCGAAGTGACATAATTAGAAATGATTAGCATAGATGACTAATTCATATACTTGTTGTACTTATTAATTAGTCATATTTTTATTCTTTGAGTATAGTAGTCACTTACATTAATCATTTTTAATTTTGTGATTTATTATTTAGTCACAATATTTTAGTCCTAGACTAAATTAGTCATTTAAGTTAGTCACTTTTAGTTGGGTCACTTATTATCTAGTCATATATTTTATCCCCAGACTAAATTAGTCATTTAAGTTAGCAGTGTTTAGTTGGGTCACTTAAAATTGTTCAAATTTAGTAATCAGTCACTTGAAATAATTATGGTGACTAACGTTTTTAGTCATGTAGTCACTAATATCTCATTTTGTACTAGTGATCATAGCTTATGCTTTCACATATTCCGAGTGTCCTTAAATTTTGGTACATTCGCTTTTTTGTTTACTAGTATTTAATTTTTTAGATTTGTTAGTTGTGTTATCATGAATTAAGCTAATTGTTGGATGTAGTTTCTTGTTTTCTCTTGAAGTTACCTTTTCCCATATTATAGTTCACACGAGCCCAATCATAGCCCCAATTAGGGAAAATGCATTTACTTTTGCGATTAAGTAGAAGCATTTTGATGAGTTCTTTAGCCACCAAATGAAAATGTAGGTTCAATTAGATAACACCTCCATCTGCACATGTTATCATTTTACGAGATATATTTGTTTCATATATAAAGTATAATTTATTGTGTTTACTTAATTTATTAGAGAACAGTTATTGCTTTTTTTCCCCAAAATGCAGGGGCAGATAGCAAAATAGAGAAGATGTTAGAAAAACATAGTGAATGTGATGGTGAGATGAGTTGTTAAGCATTATCATTACCAATATAAGTGACTTCTACCATAAATTAGGGTTCTTAATTTTTTGCATAAGATATTGTATGGATTTGAATTATGCGGCGTTTCCCGAAAACATTAATTGAACATAATTTTTTGAGGATACAATTTTAACTTTTATATTATATCTAATCTTCTATTACCAATCATAATGAAAATAAATGCTCGGGAACAATTTTGCATTTCAGATATGTGTTCCATGTTTTAATTGCAGCTATGATAATTGGAATTTGAATTTCAATATATTTCTTATGACTGTAAATGTATTTCATATTATTCAATACTTATGCTTTGAGGTCTTATATTACATCATACATACATCTCCTAAGGCTACAAGGCTAACATGTTGATGCTCAATAACAAATTCAATGAAAATACATAATGTGCAATGACTTTGATTATTTTCATTATCAAAGTTTTGTAGTTCTATTCACTATGAAGTTTGAAAGATGTTATATGTTTTAATCTTTTAAATTTGTGTTGAGTGCAAACCTACAGAGAAAAACTCTTATTATGCTTCTCTGGTTATATACTTGTTTGATATATAATATTTATTTTTGTTTGTCTCACTTTATTTTAATCTTAATTATTTATTACTGGAAAATGTATAACAAATTTTATTATGTTTATTATTGAGTTAAATGTTCTATTATTAAGTAGAATGAAATATTCCTTTGCATTTCATACAATAAAAGCTTCCTCCTCCCCTCCCCACTTTGTATAATGAAAATGTTGAGTTTGTATGAAATTTTTTAATAAAATATGTGAAAATGTCATCTTCGATAGGGCTCGGAGATTTCATTATGCATTGTCTTGATTTTCGCTTATTTCCTTTTTTAGTGTTTTTATGAGTTCTCCTGAATCATCAGTTATATTTAAGGATTTTTTTCTTCATGCAAAACTTTTAAATCCTTGAACCTATATCAAATTCACTACAAAAAAAAAACCCAAAGTTTTAACTTTGATGGTTCTATTAAACTAATGATTTTTTAAACCTATTTTTGTTCCTTTTCTATGTTCTTTTATGATGGGATTAAGTTTTAAGAAAAAAACATTTTTTCCATAACGGTGATACAATATGGGGATAATTATGTGTTTTAATCTTTTATTTTTTATTGAGTTAATTTGATTGAGTTAATCTTTTAAATTTTTAGTGTGAAGAACAAAGGATTTGCAAACTAGGCATATGTACAAGAAGAAGTAGATGCAGAAGAAGAAGAATGAAAGCTTCCTCCACACTCCTTTCTTTATTTTTCACAATGAAAGTTTCCTCCTCATCTCTGCACTTTGTATAATGAAACTGTTTGCTACACCTCAAAACTCCACAAAACGAAAGTTTCCTATGCATCTCAAAGTGAATTCGGGGCAACTGTTGCAACAATTTCAAAGTGTGTATGTCTCACAGTTTGGGTTTCATTGTGTGGAGTGCATGGGTGTAGAGTAATGTTTTAGTAATTCCTCCTTCACATCTCAAAATGAACTTAAGGGAATCACTATAATGATTGTAAAGTGTGCATATCTTAGGATTTGGATTTCGTTGTGTGGAATATGAAGGTACCAAAAAATCTTTCATTCTACATTTTCACTTACGTGTGACCGCATTTTACACTCCACACAATGAATGATTCTTCCATTCCTCAAAGTGAAATTAATATATTAATTTTATGGAACCTAAATTATTGCTTATGAACTTTCTCCTCTCCTCCATTTAATCAAAATTATTAATATGTATTTTAGATGTTAATAGTATGATTAAGCCTTAATTGGGTGCGGAGTCCAATGTTATGATGAGATATTTTCAAAAATATGTTCATCAGATTTGATGCGTCACTAGATTATTGAGTTACATGTTTTAATCTTTTATTTTTATTTGAGTTGATTTCATAATATGCAATGATTCCTCTGCATTCCACACTGCACACAATAAAGTCTTCCTTCACACCTATGCACTACATATAATGAAAGCATTTTCCACTCCTCCTCACTTCGCGCAATGGAAAAACTCAATTAAAAAAAAAAGAAACTGACTTAATTAAAATTCATATTAGGAGCAAGTTTTTACATGGAAATTTAAGTGTTTAGCTTTTATTGTACGAAATGTGAACATGCAGAGAAAGGTTTCATTGTGCAAAATCAAATGATGACACAACTCGCACAATTAGGATTCAGCTTTCATTGTGTCAAATGTGGAGGTGCAGATAAAGCTTTCATTGTGCACACTGTGAAAATTCCATAGAGTGAGGAAGTGCATATGAAGTTATGTGAAGGTTTATTTCATTATGTGGAGTACAAAGGTGTAGATGAAAGCCATGCAAAGGTGGATTTCATTGTGCGGGATATGGAGGTGCTGAGGTGGAAATAATCATAGAATCTTTGATTTTTATTCTACACTTACATGTGACGACATTTCCACACTCCACATAATGAAAGCTTCTTTTGTTCCTTAAAGTGAAATTCATATATTATTTTTGTGGAACTTAAATTTTTGCACATGAACTTGCTCCTCTCATCTATTTAATGAAATTGCTTAATATGTATTTTAGATGTTAATAGTATGAATAAGCCCTATTTTTTAATACTGGATGTGGACTATAATGATTTGATGAATGATTTTCAAAACTATGTTTGTTGGCATTGATCCGTCACTAGATTATCAAATTATATAGTTTAATATTTTATTTTTAATTGAGTTAACTTCATTGTACATAGTGCTTCCTTCGCATTCAACACTGTCGACAATAAAATCTTCCTTTCCACCTACATCCTTTGTACAATGAAAGTGTTTTTCACTCCTCCACATTTCGCACAATGAAATTAACTCAATTAAAGATAAAAATAAATTTACTTAATTAAAATTCATATTAGGAGCAAGTTCGTACACCAAAATTTAAGTGCCACAAAATTAATATTTCAATTTCAGATACTACATAGAATTAGGGTTTATCTTTTATTATGTTAAATGTAGAGATGCAGAGAAAGTTTCCATTACACAGAGTGTGAAAACAAGACATTTTCAAATAACAACACACTCCTCACAATCAAGGTTTAGCTTTCATTGTGAAAAATAAAATAATGACACACTCCAGGCAATAAGGATTTAGCTTTTATTGTGCAAAATGTGGAGGTGTAGATAAATTTTTCATTATGTGCACTGCAAAAATTTTGTGGAGTGCGGAAGCGTGGAGGAAAGGTATGCAAAGGTGGCTTTCATTGTGTGGGATACATAGGTGCATGGGTGAAAATAATGATAGATTTCAAAAATGCAAACATTCTTGAATAATGGAAAAATGTGAGCTCCACGATAAGAGACATGGTCTTAATCAATTAATTAGTAGTAGAGGCATAGACTATCTACGATTTAACAATTAATCTTGTTATATAATAAAAATAGTTGTGCACATAATACAATGAATGAAATTAAACCTCTAATAACTCTTGACCTCTCATAACCCTCAATGAAATTATTAGTAATGTAATTTCTAATGAGCTTTACTCAAACAAGCATATTACTTCCTAAAAATCCCTTATTTTTGGGTAATGTTTAAACCTCTTAATTTTTAATTGATTTTTTAATTTTATAAGCCAACATTTTTTTCTCTATTTTACAACTAAAATTATTTTATTTTCTAAAATATATCTCACCTACATAGTTGGCCAGCCACAAAATATGGATTCTGTGCAAATTGGAATGGCATGTTCTCACAATTATTTTAAATACTGTAACTAATCATCCCAATGGTATGTTTCCGTTGTAGTGATTTCGTCACAAATAGGTCTTGGAAAGTTTCTAAGGATAGATCCCAGTCGATACCCTTTACCACCGACCATCATTGACATGCATTGATACCATTTAGCAAGGTTGGAGGCAGTATTTGGAGGGCATGCCCAGACCTCCACTTGGCACTCTCCCTCCAACATGTGGCATTGAGTTAAGTTTCACAATGTGTGTGTAGGTGGGGATGATGACCACATTAATGTCACGGCACAAGGGAACGATGTATTTGGTTCTTCACTTGATTCAACATTCCATCGGACTAAGATTGCAGGCACGACGACATAGAGAGATGTGTGGTGATTTTCTAATACCATGATCCCCTATGATAGGTGAATAGAAAGTATTAATGACTCCATCATTCATTGCATTGGGTTGGAGGATCCCAATAAGCAATAATATCGTTGTTTTTATTAGGGCATCGACCCTCAACATGATTTAGTGCTCCTTTTAATTGAGCATTGGTTATTTATTTTACCATTTTAGTTGTCTGTAAGAGCATGGTGGAAAAATCACCTTAATGACTCAACGTGGTGATTTAAATTTCAATATTGATATGGGTCTTTACATGCCATCTTTGGATCGTTTTATGCATGTCATTGCATAAATTCCTTCTTGTATCTTTGTTCACACTGACACTTTAAGTTACAACACCTTTATGGGTATGCACTGACTGTCTCTGGATTATTTCATTGTTCCTCTTAATTATGTTACTTTCTCTTAGTGAATATCTAGGCAAGTTTAAAGGTGTCAGGTTTTATAATTATTGGCATCTACAATTTCATCTAATTAGTGGTTATTATTACTAGAGTCTGTAGGGTATCAATGTCAGTCACAAATGTACTTTATCTATTTTTTACATACCTCCTCCTTTGGTCAATATTTTGAGTTGGTGGTTATTTTACCCCCTGCGAATCTTCAAACTACCTAACCATCTGACATCTCCTCCAACTGTCTCATGTTTCTTGTAGGATTCTGGTATAGTGGCACATTTTTGGTTTGGTTTTAACAACCTTTCAACCGTTATAATAAAGTGACAAGTCGATTCCAAGCAAATTTATGTTTACACTTTTTTTTTGTAAACTGCGGAGGGACTGCTTCTTCTATTTCATCAGGTCAAAATCATTACAAAAATGCGATGACCTCAACCCACCCAAGGGGAAACCGGGTATTTTTGGCCATCTTAAGTCTTTTAACGCCATCCAAAAATAAAACACCTTGAGTCTATTTGTCCAGGCTATATGCACAATACATTCAAAGAGACTACCTATTTTCCCCATCTTCCTTCTATATCCAACGTTACAAAATTTGATGATCAAACTACTCTCTACAGTCTTCATATAAAAACAAAAAAGATGAGAACAACAAGACTATGCATCCTTGCCTGTTTGCTGGTCCATATCCTTCTTGATATCAGGGTGGCAGTGCTTTAGCTGTTGTTGTATTTCGTCCATTCTTCTGTCCTGCATGAGAAGGGTAATCTGAATATTCTTCATCTCCTTCTTGAGATTAGGAATCCCTTGAGAAAGCTTTGCCATCTCCATTACTACTTGCTCCATGGATTTGGCAAGTAGCCTCTTCATGACCCAATACACATGTAGTGATTGTTTATAAAGGGTCATGGGGCCTCTCGTGTGGCCCGGGTCCGGGAGTAGATAGACACAATCCTCCATTTCTGGGTCAGATTGGTCCAGGATAGCCTCCTCTTCTAAATGTTGTATAATTCTCCTGACTCCTTTATTGGTGTTTTGGTAGTAGGACTTTTCAGCAAACTGCACTTTCCTCCCCACTGAACCCCTGGTTTTCCTTTCATGAGATGGAGCCTCCTCCTCCCTTTGGCTCCCTGTTTTTCCCCTGCCCCTGCCGCACTGTCCTCTCCGACCTCCCCTACCCCTTCTTCTGCTACCCTCTCCTACCGCAGTCCACCTAATCGGACCATATTCGC
>APFE030372378.1:25661-68464 GCA_000404065.3 Pinus taeda
CCTTTCATAAAACCAAGGTATAGAAATTAGAGAAAGAGCGATTTTCCTTTCTCTCACCTCCTGGACAGATATGCCCTACTGATGAAGATATCATGAAATAGTTTTCATGTGAAGGTCAATTTTCTAGGCTTTATTCCTGTCACATCCAGCTCTTAGTGCATTTCACTAGGGTAAAAATGCTCAACATACCCTACTACCTTTTCTGGATCATTGAAAAGATGGCCTATATTGTCCAAAAAAGGGAGTATGAACATCAAATGAAGAGTCTTTTTCATCATTCCCTCATCAAAATCATAGTCCTCTATCATCTCAAAGAGCTGAACATTGCATGGAGTACCTTCATAGCCAATCCCATATTCATTGATCCATCTATTTATAATGTTCAAAATTTCCCTTCCTCATCTCATCCTTCCACCTCCATTCCTCTAGTTCAGCCTATAGGTCATTCAACATCATCAATTTAGTCTCCTTCACCATCACCTCCACCATGACCACTTCATGAGCATATTGACAGAGATGCGATTAGTAAGCCTCACCAAATTGAAGGTTGAGGTCATCAAGACTAAAAGGGAAGATTTGGACACATTGGCACACACTTATCAGAGAGCCATAGGGAGGTGTTTTGCCCGCAGATTGTGGGAGGGACCTTTCCTTCTTCACCAGCAAAGAAGGTAGTCAAAGGCAAAGAGAAGATGACAGAGACAAAGATTCAGCATGACGAGGAGGACCTCCATGAAACAGAGCGTGAGTTTTGGTTGACCTAGGTGAGCATGATGACAATGAGGACACTAGAATTATCATCAAAGAGAAATATACACTCACCAGGGAGCTCCATATCAACTTAGAGAGGTCAAAATACATCATTTCATATTATGAGAAAGAAAACTAACAACTTCAAACCAAACATGATGTCATGGATATTCAACTCATCAAGGAAAAAAGAGAAGCAATGAAAGCCAAGGCTTTGCTTGATGAATCCTATGACAGGTATGGTGAACCTAAAGAAGAGAAAGAGCCAAAAATTAGACCTAGGACTAAAGGTATGAAAATAGCTCTAGAACCAGAGAAACAAAAGGAGGTTGAACTTGCAAATGAGCTCACATGGAATGAGTAGTTTTCCATCTTGATTAATGAAAACCAGGAGCATTGGCTTGACAAGATCAATCAACATTTATAAAATCTCCCAGACAAGCCCAATCAGGAAGATGACATTCAGAGGAAGATGGAAAAACATTATGCCAACAGAGAAAGAAATGCAAGGGAAAAGCTCAAGGCAACAAAGGCAAAAATTGAAGCCCTAACTCACCAAGAAGAGAAGAAGAAGCTTGATATACTTGTAGAGGCTTCACTCCAACCCTAGCCTCACCAACATCAGCTACTTGACCAACTTTGAAGCCTCTTTTCTCATTTTTGCAAATTTTGTCTTTTCTGTGATTTGTTAAGCAATTTTATATCAGCAACATGGTCAAACGCGCAGTGCCCTAGGAGATACACACTTTTTTGGGGAACTTTTTGAGTAAATGGAGACCACCAATGGATGCATAATGACAAGTACATCTAAGAAAACCATGTCTCCAACCTTAGTTTACAAAACTAGCAGGTGAAAGGGTCAAAAAAACAAGCAAAAAATCATGTTTCTGCCCCATTTTTGGCCCAGGCGCTGCAAACACACTAGTCTTGGGAGAATGAACCTTTGGAGGGCCAGATAAATTCCATTTTGGAAACTAAAGGCAGATTTCGAAACTAGACAGGACAAGATTTCCAATGAGCTATCCTCGACTCAATTTGGACACTAGGAAGGCATTTAAAAGTAGCCTGCAAGATGGCGGGTGCACATGACACTATTAGGGCACACATGACACTATGAGGGTGCACTTGACCATTTGCTTTATTTTTCACAGTTTTTCTCGAGATTTGGTTTTTCAACCTTGGAAATCAACCTTTTACTAATGTAATTGATGTTGTAAATGTAATAATGATGTGGATAAGTTACCCAGGGGTAAATACATTAGGTAAATAGACTTCATCAAGTCAAATGAATCAGTTTCAATGTAATTAGGGAGAAATCACTCAGAGTTCCCTACACTATAGGAAACAGTTCATATTTTTGTGGATCTCTTTCTCAACTCAAGGATTCGACTCCTAAGGATGAGAGAAGGTTGTTTTGATGTCTATCTCTTCCATTTCTTTACTCTTTTTAGAGGTTGGAATCAGTTGGATGTTGTAGTAGTGATTAGAGACACTATTGTATCAAATTTTGGTCAGTTTTAATAGATGAGTTGTAGTTATTTCTTTGGGATACATGGTTTATGGATGTTTAGCATTGTTTATTCTTTGTGATCATTTGTATGAATGTTTTGTAAGTTCATAAACCATTTCATGTCTGTTATATGGTAATTTTCAAGTTGATTGGAAGAGTACATGTTTTCTCATGCTCTGTTTTGGGAAAGTTATCATAATTTGTCCATTTTCTTTAGTTTAGGAAGAATACATCTCCTATGATCTTCCTAACTCCTCATCAGTCTCAAACAATCTCACCAAATCACCTTTTAAGTGCTAAACCTCCTACCTACCTTTAACTTTGAATTTCTGAAATCATACCTTATTTGCCCTGACCTGGTTTTTTGACCTAATATCAACATCTAGCAATAACCCCATCAAATCAAATCAAAAAAACCTATGCAATTTATACCTAGCCTAAAACCCTAATCCATCTAGCCCTCTTGGCTGTGATTCTTTGGAGAGAGCCCACTCCAACCTGGTAGGGCTAGCTACCAAGTCAAAATATTGGTATGTGGTTACCTCAGCTGGACTCTTCCTTAGCCTTGGAGAACCAAAGAAGCGATAACATACTGGCACCATTTCCGGGGAACGAAAGGTTCATTTTATTTGGGTGTACGACAATATTTCATTGGAATTTGGTCCTATAGATGATAGGAATAAGTTTCACAAAGGTTGATTTCATAATTGCATTGTTAAGATTGTAGAGCTAGCTTCCAGGAAACAGACATGATCAAATTCCACATCCTGATCCAATTGATTCAGTCAAAGGTTTTCAGAGCTTGTTTGAAAAGTGAAGAAGTTTAGAAATCAGAAGTTCAATCAAACTTCATTCCATTGGTAAGCTCCTGATCGTTACCTATTTAAAATTTTCTCTTGAAGACATCCCTTTGTTGTGAAGTTTCAAACTCTATTTGTCCCACTCAAGTCTTAAGTCTTTTACCTCACATAGTATTTGACCTTGTTAAGATTCTAATTTGAAAATATATACCAGGTCAAACTCTAACCCAAACCCTCCTTCTCCTGTTGATGATCCTAAAAGATTGTTAAGAAAACCTAAAATACTTTCCCCTGAAACTGAAAGCAAAAAACTGGAAAGGACTACTTCCTGGCCATACCAGATACTAAGCGTTGAGGATATTCCTTTTGATATTAAATTCAAGCTATCCATATTTCATTCAAAATCTGAGTCTTGTCTCATAGAGATAGTGTTTGATCCCATAAATTTTGACTCGTACTTTCCTGCCTCAAAATATTTCTTTACTCAACCTTTTGCAAAATCCCAGTTTCCAAAAATCGAGCATGAGCTATGGTCTAATTTTGATAAAGTTCAAAGCCTATATGATCAATTACAAATTACTGTCGAAAAAGCGTATATCTAGTATCATATTGAGAGCTTATCTTCAAACATACCCTCTACTACAGCTCTGAAAACATTTGTATCCATACCTCCATCTGCATCCCACCCAACACAACCCATTGTAGTTCCCATATGCCCTCCTCTAGTAGTCATGGCGAGATTTGATCCCTTAGTATTACCTACTCAGTTGGTAGCTTTACCTCAGACCTATGGCCAGAGACTTCCTCTTTTTGATGGCAGTCTAGGAATCACAACATAGCAACATATTGACAAAATGGTTGATTTCATTGATTTAGAAGTAGTTGACGAAGATGATGCCAAAATGAGACTAATAGCTCAAAGTTTTTCTGGAGATGTGAAAAAATGGTTTTGTTGTTTGGGAGCTCGCTCCATTGATACTCATTAGAGGCTAAATGAGTTGTTCTTATCCAAGTGGTGGGAAAAGAAAAATCCATTGCAGATATTGGCAAAATACAATACATTGAAAAGGAATTCAAACGAGACAGTTCAGGATTTTACTATAAGATTCAATTAGATCTACAATTCCATTCCAGATAACATGAAACCTCCACCCGATTTGGCACTTCAACACTATCTGGATGCCTTTGATCTGGAGATGGCTTGTAAACTAAGGGAAAGAGATCCTACAACTTTGGAAGAAATGAAGGATAATGCAGTGAGCATGGAAGAAAATTTGATCTAATTAAAAAGTCTTAGCTAAAACATGAGAAACCAGAGAATAAAGTAACAATTAAAGAAGAACCTTATTCTTCCACCAATCTTAAACTAGACACACTGATAAGGACCATGGAGAGGATGGACGACCAAACGATAAATTCAAATAGATAGCTGGAGCCACAAGTTAGAAATACAAATTTCAAAAACCAATAGCAGCCTCAATACAGGATAAAACAAAGAGAACAAAGAGCTCCTGAGGCATCAACATATTAGTAGAAAATTCAGACACCCTTGCAACAAAGTTATGGACAAGGAGAATTAGATGATGAAACAAATCTGATTTTTGAGGAAAACCACTTCTTCAGGGAATATTACCATCCCATTTTCTTGACTGAAAATGAAGAGTATATCAAGAAGACAGAAGAACCCAAAGATGAAGACTACATACTAGCGAATGACTATGCATTGGAAACCCAATTAGATGATTATCAAAGAGGATACTTGAATGCACTCATCTCTCAGCAGAAGTAGTATTCCTTGAGGAACATGGATGTCTTGATCACTCCCATTCAGAAAAGGACATCGCAGCAGAAGGATACTCAACAAAAGACAAATTCTCAAGGTAATCAAAGTAAAGGTAAAGAGTTGGTAGCACCTAACCAACACAAAGTAAATCATCCATCTACAAGCAATCCAACCAAGGAATATGACAGTCAAAAGAAGGATCATACATCAAAAGGTCAGCCTGAGAAGAGAGACATCATCCAAAGAGAGGTAGATAAATCTGGCTCATTCAATATAGAAATTAAAATTTCAAAGTTGAAAGTGTCAATCCCTCTTAATAAACTAGTCAAAAATAGCCATTACAAGTCTGATATAGTTAAAATGCTGAAAGTTGATCCTTTATCCGACATGGTTAATGTTGAATATGACCAACCTGAATTAATTTTTGGTCCACCCATAGATGGTCAATCAAAAGATAGTGAGGTTCCTCTTTTTTACCAGAGTCTAAGAATTCACCAGTGCATTCTTCATAACTCCATGCTTGGCGTTGGAGCCTCCCATAATTGAATGCCCAAAGCCATCATGGAAAGGTTTGGTATAGATATAACTTATGAATACCATGAATTGTACTCTTTTGATTCCAGTAAGGTACATTGTCTTGGTATGATCAAGGATTTGGTAGTATCCTTGGACTAAATCCCAAAAAAAAATGTCTTAATGGATGTGGTGGTAGCTGATATGCCACCATGGTTTGGTATGTTATTATCAAGGTCCTGGGGAGAAAAACTAAGTGGCACACTACAGTTAGACTTCTCCTATGCAACCATCCTAGTTTTCGGTCAATTGAGGAAATTGTACTGAGAAACCAAAATGAAATTTAAGATAACTAGCAAGGAGAGGCCGAATAATCATCCCATAAATGTTGTACATACATATTTATAATCATTTATTTTATATGATGATAGTGGATCGAATGATGTAGACAGTCAGCTTGTAGAAATAAAAGATGTACCAAAGATTTCTGATTGTATAAGAATAGTTTTAGATCAGGGAAAATAAAATATGCCAATTTCATCAGCACAACCATCGGACAAGGCAGAGAAAGGCTCAAAACAGCCATAAAAAAAGGTAATGGAAAATTCAGAAAACCATGAAGAGAAAGTTCAAAAAGTTGTGCCAAAGCAAAAACTAGATTTACAGCCCTTGGAAGAGGAGCATGGTCTTTGGACCATGGACATTGATGGTGCTCTTGGGAAAGATGGGGCAGGCATTGGCATTTGGATCTGAAGTCCACATCATCAGCGAGGTCAGCTCCCTTAGAATGTTAGATTGTGCTCGTACAACTTAGCTTTTGATTGCACTAACAATGAGGTAGAGTACGAAGCATTGATCACAGGCTTAAAGATCTTGAAAAAATTGAGTGCACAAAAAATTTCTGTGTATGGCGATTCAGAACTTGTGATCAAGCATGTTAAAGGTGAATATCTAGCTCACCATCCGAGAATGAGTCAATATAGAAATGTTGTTTTAGATATATTGAGGATGTTTCCTGAATATACACTTTCAGTTGTACCAAGGAGTCAGAATGTTATGGCGGATTCATTGGCAATAACTGCAAGAATTTTCAAAATCCCCATTTTTTCAAACATGAAATTTGAGATTCATGTAAGGCATCGGCCCTCTGTTCCTGATAACTTGCGATATTGGCAAGTAATTGGGGATGACAAGCAAGTAAATAACTTTTTTTAGAGTGAAGGAGAGTTTCAAAATTGTTCCGTGGATGAAGTTTACGACAAGGATGATCAAGTTATTGAGGCAGCTCAAGTTGATATACTAAAGCTGAAGGACAACAATATTCTAAAATGTCTTATACATTTGGAAGATTTGTTTGATCGAGATGATGTAGCAAGGAAGCCCACTTTGGTTCCTACGAAGAAGAGTTTCAAAGACATGAAAATTAGAATAGTAAACAAACCAAAAATGATCAAGATGTCCAAATCATTATCTCCCGAGCTAAAAGAGAAATATATCCATTTATTGTTTGAATTTTCTGAAACACACCTAGCTCATGTTGGGGGGGGAGATTGTTGTGCTCCCCGTTAATGGCGGTGTAGAAGGATTATCCAATGCTCCCCGTGTGTTTCGCGGCATGTGCTTAAATCTAGTGATGTGTCTGTTTATTAACACCTGACTCCCACAAAAAAGTCTAGTCAAGTAAGGGCTAGTGTGCTTAGCTAATGTGGCTCATGCCGAATGCAATCCCTGGGTGACTTTAGCCGCTTGGATGCCCCTAGGTCGTGACTCCTCAAGCCACAAGTAAAGCCCAGAAAACCACAAAAAATTTAATAAACAAAAAAAGTTATACTTCGAAATATAAAACCTATATAAATGATATATCTAAAAAATTGTACACCATGGCATCAAAAGAATCTTCAAAACTTTAAAAAATGTTGGCATCTAAATTATCTTTAAAATAAGTTAATATTATTTGTGAATATGGAAAAATATATAAGAAGATATTTGAGAAATTTAAATTGCGTTCGTTTAAACAACATACATTTTTAAAGAAACCATGAATGTAAATTGGAAAGGTAAGACAATAAAAAAAATTATCATTGGTTCGACAAAGTATGTTTGGAAAACTGTATATGAGAGTCAATTATGATTTTTTATTTTGGGTGGTTTTGGAAACGACAAAATCAGAATAACTAGTACGGAAACTGGTTGTTTATACAATATGGAACAACGATGGAAAATATTATAACACCTGCATCGGTTTTGGTATTTTCCCTGCTTTTGTGATAGGGAACAAAACATAATTCAATGGAATAGAATTATGAAAATATAAGGTAGATATATCAAAATAGCTTAAAAATAAATAAATATAAAATGAGAATTTGGGGAATCCCTAAGAGGAAAATCAGAAATGGTCAAAAACAAAATTTTAATAAAAAACGGGTCTGTGTGCAAACACTAGGGAGAATACCTTGCAAATGAAGTAGAAAACAAAAGAAAATGTACAACAACCTCCAGAATATTTATTCGGTCCCTTTATACCTGAAAATAGACATTCAGAATTAATTGGAAAGGTCGATATGAAATGTATCTACGCCCATTTATGAAGTGTTAATATATTAAAATGCATTTAATAGTTTGTTCCCTTGAAATTAGAGTCTCTCAAAAAAATGAATTGCTAGAAAAAATCCTTGTTCACGTGAGCTTTATTGGCATTTATGGTTCTCCGCATTGCACTGCAGCCTTACATAATTACCATCAATATCAGATTGGAGCTTTCTGCGATTCACGATTTAAGAATTTTTTTTGAAAAATTAAATTGACAACTTAGATCTATACGTTTCTAACCTCTACTAAGGTCATTCATAGTTATGGAATATGATTCAGTTGATTTTCTTTTTTATGCTTGCATGGAGTTCACCACAATATCATTTTTTATATTCAAGCAATATACATGTATGAGTTTCCACAAGTAAAGAAGTGATGTCTTTTATTTCATAAATCAATGTTTCTTCAAAAATTAATCTGTTGAAAACTTAAAGATAAATTTATACAATTAAGATTGGTCATGTATTTCACATCCTTAAGTATTCGCTGGATTATCCTTGATATTCAAGGGTTTAAATTAGGTTTACTGTTTCTTTATCAAAGAGGAAATGTCTTTTAAAAATAATAATGATATTATATCTAAATGAATTAAATAAATTTAATTCAAGAATTGGATTATGTTTGCAAAATGTTCATATGCAATGCGCACAACAAAGAGCTATGCATCAGGCCACCCTTCATCAAGACTTGTATGTTCATCACCATTCTTAATCTGCGATAGGTGATCTAGTCCAACATTTAATCTCCTTGGCTTCATAACTACCTCAAAGTCATACTCCTAAAATAGCAGTAACCACCTACAAATCCCCTCCCCCCCAACATAGCCTTGTTGACCAAGTACTTCAAAGAGGAATAGTCTGTGTACATGTTGAAGTCCGCACTCAATAAATAATGTCTAAAATTCTGGAGAGTATATATCATCGCCAATCCTTCACGCTCCATGGTTGAATAATTCTTCTCTGCCTTAGGCTACATCCTGTTCACAAATGCAATCGGATGGTTGATATCACCTGCGCCTGGTTGGGTTAACACTACTCCTAACGCTCTGCAGGATGCATCTACATGTAAGTGGAATTCTTTTATCCAATCGGGGAACACTAGAATAGGCATTGTAACCATTTTTTCCTTCAACACATCTAAGCTTTTCTAGAAATCATCATCCCAACAAAACGTCACATCTTTCTTCAATAATTTGTCCATGGGCATAGTGATCTGCGCATATGCCTTGATGAATTTCCTATAGTATCGTGTATGGCCCAATTTTGCACACAACCATTTTACATTCCTTGTTGACTCTATATTCATAATAATTGTAATTTTAGTAGGGTCCACCATCAACCCTTGCTTACAAACAACGTGGCACAAAAGCATCCTATATGGTATGCAAAATATGTACTTCTTCATATTAAACAATATCTCATACTTCTTACGAGTATCCAACATTAGGCGAAGACTTGCAACCTAATTTTTCACTAACCCAAACACCATCAAATCATCAAAGTAAACCTCCAAAAACTTATGAGTAAATTATTTAAATGCTGCGACTACCACCCTAGAAAAGATCGTAGGGGAATTCTTATGTCCAAAGGGAATAAGCATATAATAGAAAGAACCCCATTCTGTAGCGAAGGTAGTCTTACTCCAATGTTCTAGCGCAATATTTATTTGGTGATACCTTGAGAACCTATATGTAAAAGAGTAAGCTTCTTCACCTCCAACGTTTTCCAAGACTTCATCTGTGAACAACATAGGAAAAGGATCATGTACACAAGCATCATTCAACTTCCTTAGATCTACACGGATTCAGATTTCACCCTTAGTCATGTTTTCCTGGACTACCATAGGACTAACCCAGTCCGATTACTCTACGTGCTCAATAATCCCTACTGCAGTCATCTTATCCAGTTCTTCACACTCTTTTTCTTTGTACTTGGGATTCAACTGGTATAGGCGCTGCGTCACTGGCTTCACATATGGCTTTAGATTGATATTCATAACACCCAGATCAACTACTATTCCCTTCATATCAGAGAACTTTGTTGGAAAAAAATCCTGATATTCTCGTAATAACTTCGCGACCTTTTCAACTGTGTCCTCATCCCAATAATCACCTATGTTTGCAAACTTCAGCTACACGTCTAATCCAATGTTCACTTGCTTGGTTTTCAATGCTTTTGAGATGTCAAGAACTTATAACTTAGGCTTAGTGACTTCACGTTGTCCCTCTTGTTAAAGTAAGTACTTGCATACTGCCATCAGTGGTCAAAACTCCTCTTTTTATATCATGTTAGGGTCCCATTCTGAAATCTTTGTCATTCCACTTAGGTACTCATTCAAAAATGTATTCACTGATGGTAGCCTAACTCAAAAAAGCCTCACTATCCCTCAAAAATCAATACTTGGTACCCCACCTTCATGTATTACTGAGCATACATCAATTAAAAAAGCTCATTTCATCATGTCCTTATGTCAGTCAAGTCAACATGGAGTCTGGTCATTCAAGGTCCCATTTGGTCACTAGGTTTCATTGTTTCAAGTTCCAATAAAACACCATTTCACTTCATAAGGCTAGAAAAAAGGTATGAGAGTAAGAAAATAATATCCCTTTTTTATTTAAAGAGGATTTGCAAACATATAACTATGGTTTCCCAAGCTCTAATTTTCATTCCAAGTATGAGTTTTATTTTAGATTGTAATTTTATTCCAAAAAATAGAGATGTAATATTATTATTTTAATTTATGTAATTTTATGTTCATTATATTTAATAAGTACTATTCCTAAGCTTTTAACTCAAATTCTATGTGCCAACTTCATCCAAGAAAATTCAAATGTAAAAAGTGCCAAACGCTAGCATCATCAATCTGCAAAGAAAAAAATTAGAGTGTAAAGGGTAATTAGAAAAGTTTTCAAAAAAGGTGAATTGAAACATTAGAAAGTGGGTTTCAAAGTTGAAAAATAAAATTCACTAAAGTATAAGATCCTTCGTAGAATCAAACTCAACTTCATTTGTCTCCTACCATCGATTGAGCAAACCCCAAGAGAGAATTTCTCAAGATTCTAGGCGAATTTGAAAAAACAGAGTAGGCGCTGCACACTTCCTTCAGGCACTACACACTCCCTGTAGGTGTTGTGCACTTTCCAAGCACTACACACTTCCTTCTAGCGCTGCACACTTCCTTCAGGTGCTATGCACTTGCCAAAGAAATGGCACACTTCCTTGTGACGCTTCACATTTGTCCAGGAAAGCCAGAATCACCTCCAAAGCTCCACCAAACTTGTATTCAACCTCCAAAAAGTAATTAACAACTAAAGATAGCATGATTCTTCCTCCTAAAGTCACTCTTATGGTGTTTTGAAAGTTTATTAAATATTTTATGTTTTTCTCACATCAAAACCCTAGTATCTCCCTTAAAACCACCATTTCACTGTCAATTACCAAATTTCCCTTCCCCAACACTTTCATACCCTCCCCTACAATTTCATGCCCTTTCCCTAAACTGTTTATCCCAATACTCTAAACCCTTTATCCCTAAGCCCTAGGTGCTACAACTACCTAGGCTCCCAAACCCCCAACTTGTAAACAATTTCCCCATCCTAAAAGCCATCATATTATTACTCCTTGGCCCCTCCCCCATTTCATAAATCTATAAACCCATCTCCTTCAGTTTCCCTTCCCCATTCCTTACTCCCAAAACACCACATTTCAAAACACCATAGTAGAAGAAGAAGAAAACCATACATTGAGGGAGAAGAAACAGAGGTGAAGAGACCACACAAAGGGGGCAGAGTACTCATATTTGAGCCAACATATATGAGGGAACTCTTGGCATCTCCTATGGCTGTGACATCTTTCAAATATCTTGGTTGTTATGATTTCTATGAGAAAATTAAAAAGGTTCAACACCATGCTATCTTGACTAGACTCTTCATATCCAAACTCCATGATAACCAAGTTACTCTAGCTGGTGTCACTTTTACTTTATCCTCTGCCATTATATCAACTACCACCAGGATCCCAAATGTTGGGGAGAAATGGTTCAGGCAACGTGAGTTGGAGAAACATTACTACGAGCCTTTCATAAAACCAAGGTATAGAAATTAGAGAAAGAGCGATTTTCCTTTCTCTCACCTCCTGGACAGATATGCCCTAATGATGAAGATATCATGAAATAATTTTCATGTGAAGGTCAATTTTCTAGGCTTTATTCCTATCACATCCAGCTCTTAGTGCATTTCACTAGGGTAAAAATGCTCAACATACCCTACTACCTTTTCTGGATCATTGAAAAGATGGCCTATATTGTCCAAAAAAGGGAGTATGAACATCAAATGAAGAGTCTTTTTCATCATTCCCTCATCAAAATCATAGTCCTCTATCATCTCAAAGAGCTGAACATTGCATTGAGTACCTTCATAGCCAATCCCATATTCATTGATCTGTCTATTTAGAATGTTCAAAATTCCCCTTCCTCATCTCATTCTTCCACCTCCATTCCTCCAGTTCAGCCTATAGGTCATTCAACTTCATCAGATCAGTCTCCTTCACCATCACCTCCACCATGACCACTTCATGAGCATATTGACAGAGATGTGATTAGTAAGCCTGACCAGATTGAGAAGGTTGAGGTCATCAAGACTAAAAGGGAAGATTTGGACACATTGGCACACACTTATCAGAGAGCCATAGGGAGGTGTTTTCCCTGCAGATTGTGGGAGGGGCTTTCCTTCTTCACCAGCAAAGAAGGTACTTAAAGGAAAAGGGAAGATGACAGAGACAAAGATTCACCATGACAAGGAGGACCTCCATGAAACAGAGCGTGAGATTTTCTTGGTTGACCTAGGTGAGCATGATGACAATGAGGACACTAGCATTATCATCAAAGAGAAAGATACACTCACCAGGGAGCTCCATATCAACTTAGAGAGGTCAAAATACATCATTCCATATTATGAGCAAGAAAAATAGCAACTTCAAACCAAACATGATGTCATGGATATTCAACTCATCAAGGAAAAAAGAGAAGCAATGAAAGCCAAGGCATTGCTTGATGAAGCCTATGACAGGTATGGTGAACCTGAAGAAGAGAAAGAGCCAAAAATTAGACCTAGGACTAGAGGGCTGAAAATAGCTCTAGAACTAGAGAAACAAAAGGAGTTTGAACTTGCAAATGAGCTCACATGGAATGAGTAGTTTGCCATCTTGATTAATGAAAACCAGGAGCATTGGCTTGACAAGATAAATCAACATTTATAAAATCTCCTAGACAAGGCCAATCAGGAAGATGACATTCAAAGGAAGATGGAAAAACACTATGCCAACAAAGAAAGAAATGCAAGGGAAAAGCTCAAGGCAACAAAGGCAAAAATTGAAGCCCTAACTCACCAAGAAGAGAAGAAGAAGCTTGATATACTTGTAGAGGCTTCACTCCAACCCTAGCCTCACCAACATCAGCTACTTGACCAACTTTGAAGCCTCTTTTCTCATTTTTGCAAATTTTGTCTTTTCTGTGATTTGTTAAGCAATTTTATATCAGCAACATGGTCAAATGCGCAGTTCTCTAGGAGATACGCACTTTTTTGGGGAACTTTTTGAGTAAATGGAGACCACCAATGGATGCATAATGACAAGTACATCTAAGAAAACCATGTTTCCAACCTTATTTTACAAAACTAGCAAGTGAAAGGGTCAAAAAAACAAGCAAAAAATCATGTTTCTGCCCCATTTTTGGCCCAGGCGCTGCAAACACACTAGTCTTGGGAGAATGAACCTTTGGAGGGCCAAATAAATTCCATTTTGGAAACTAAAGGTAGATTTCAAAACTAGACAGGACAAGATTTCCAATGAGCTATCCTCGGCTCAATTTGGACACTAGGAAGGCATTCAAAAGTAGCCTACAAGATGGTGGGTGCACATGACACTATTAGGGCACACATGACACTATGAGGGTGCACTTGACAAAAAGATGGTGCACTTGACCATTTGCTTGATTTTTCACAATTTTTCTCAATATTTGGTTTTCATCCTTGGAAATCAACCTTTTACTAATGTAATTGATGTTGTAAATGTAATAATGATGTGGATAAGTTACCCAAGGGTAAATACATTAGGTAAATAGACTTCATCAAGTCAAATGAATCAGTTTCAATGTAATTAGGGAGGAGTCACTCAGAGTTCCCTACACTATAGGCAATAGTTCATATTTTTGTGGATCTCTTCCTCAACTCAAGGATTTGACCCCTAAGGATGAGAGAAGGTCGTTTTGATCTCTATCTCTTCCATTTCTTTACTCTTTCTAGAGGTTGGAATCAGTTGGATTTTGTAGTAGTGATCAGAGACACTATTTTATCAAATTTTGGCTAGTTTTAATAGATGAGTTGTAGTTAAGTCGAAATTTTTCGGGAGCGAAGCGGGCGACGGAAGGGTGAAACGGTGCTAGGGTTCTGAAATCGCCTGCAACGGCAGGACCTCTAGACAGAGATCTCCCGCACTGACAGCGGCAGTGCTGCAGTCACAGACCACAGGCTACGGGCTTTGGCAGACCAGAACAATGACCCCCCCTCAGGGGGTAGGAGGAGCGATTCCTCCAACAAACGACAACCAACGAGGGAAAATCGAGGGCTCCGTAGGGGACCATAAGCAAAATGAAGGAAATGCAGGTGAAAATCAGCAGGAGCAGGCTGAACAAGTACAACCAGACAAGCCGAAAGTAAACTCATCCACATGCAAGCCAATAGATACCCACAGGCCAGAAGTGGAGCTACCCAGTCACCGCATCAATGCTATAATTCAATACATGAGAGATCATGCTCTCATCGGCAAATTTATTGGATTTTGGCCAAACGAGAAAGCCTTAAGAGCCTGGATTAATGTTAAATGGCATCCAAAAGGACAAATAACCCTGCATCTAGGCCCGAAGGGGTTTTTTACCGCAGTCTTCAACTGTTTGGAAGATCGGAACAGAGTCTTTGATGTGGGGCCTTATTTCTTCAACTCAGCCGGGTTATTTCTCAGAGAATGGGTCGCACGATTCAACCCGGATAAGGAAGATCTAAGCTGGGCACCGGTTTGGATCAGGCTGTATTCGCTGCCATGGGAATAATGGGAAGAGGAATCTCTCAAAGCAATCGGCAAAGTCCTGGGCGAATTTGTCAAGGTAGCAGAAGAAACAAAGACAATCAGGTATACCTCATATGCCCGGATCTGCGTCTATATGGATCTGAAACAACCCCTACCTAATATGGTAAGACTCTTTCATGAAGATTTGGAATGGATCCAGTTAATTGATTATGAACATGTTCGCTTCAGATGCAGGAAATGTCATGATCTAGGACACCTTTATAGATATTTCCCTTTAAACAGTAAACCTCAGGTTCAAGTCAACCAGGAACACCAATCCTCAGATGGCTTCATTAAGGTGCCAAATAGAAGAAGAGGAAATAAAAAATCTACAGCCTCTACAAAGTTAGCTCCAGGGGATCAATCAAAACCCTCTACTAGTAACAGCTTTGAAGTTTTGGCTAATGAAGAGTCGCAGGATCCGGAGAGCTTGAACTCCAATAAAAAAGGTTCCACTCCGGAAAAGGCTGAAGGATCCCATTCGAAAGCAGGGGAAAAGGAGGTGGTACAAGAAGACAACAACATCAAACCTGCCTCAAAAACCTGGAGCATCCCTGAAATGGAAATAGACGGCACAAATCCCAGTATAGGAAAAGAAACTGAAGGAGATGGAAGCTATCAAGAACCTCAATTCATGGAAGAGGATACGGAATCAATAGACATTGGAGAGCTAGACATTCTGGGTCTGGAACAGGCATGTAAAATACGCAATTTCGACAAAATACCTGACAGACAGGTGGACAATCTAGTTGCAGTCCTCAACAGAGCTCAAACGAAATACTCACTAGGGTTTCAAATCGGTAGTAAATGGGATGGGAAGTTCATCACCAAAGACAGTAAAAAACGAGGACGGAAGACCACATTAGAAAGAACCATCAAGATTGGAGAAGTCTTGGTTGAATCAGGCAGATATGCCAAGTTAACCAAGTATTTTAATACCCACCCCAAACCTTCCCAATGAAGTTGATGTCATGGAATATCAGAGGGCTCAATAGCCCAAGGAAAGGAAGACTATTAAAAAACATGCTAATGGAGGAAAAACCCACAATACTATTTTTGCAGGAAACTAAATGTAACTCGACAGTTTTGGAAAAAATTGCAACAAAGGTCTGGCCTGGAGGCTTGGTAACAGCTGTTGATGCTCAAGTAGCGTCAGGAGGAATTGCAGTGCTTTGGGATGCGTGAAAAATACAACTAAAGAACATACATGCAAACAAAAACTTCATTCAGGCCATTTTTCACATAATTGGCACCAATATCCATGGTCACTTGACAAACGTGTATTTTCCTCAAGAAACCCAGCACAAGATTGAAATCTTGGATACCATTACACAGCTCAATACAGCCAGAGCGCACCCATTATGGATATATGGAGGTGATTACAATATGATTGCAAGTATGGAAGAAAAAAAAGGAGGACGATGCAGAATAAACAGAGATGGCTCCATATTAAAAGACTTCATTCAGAATAATTGGCTAATAGATCTTCCCTCAAACAATGGCGTATACACCTGGAACAATAAAAGGGACGATCCAATGCAAATAGCCTCTCGGCTTGATCGATTATTGATCTCGGATAATGCTGTTCATCTCGGAGGCAAATTCATTGCATCAATCCTTCCTTACTCTGGCTCTGATCACTGGCCAATAGCCCTTCACTGGAATCGTCCTGGAAGCAACACCAAGCGACCCTTCCGGTTTGAGGCTTTTTGGCTCTCACATCCGGACTTTTACGAATTTGTCAAGGAATCCTGGTTAAAATTTAACCCAACGGATGGCACTAAAGTGTCAATCTTCCAAAGGAAGCTGAAACACCTCAAGGGGGAAATCAAAAGTTGGAATAATTCTGTCTTCGGCAATATCTTCAAAGCTAAGGACCGCCTCAATCAAGATATGAAAAATATTCAGCAAAAAATGATAGCTGAAGGACGCTCTGAAGAGCTTGCCCAGAAGGAGCAGTACATAGAAAGCCAAATCCTTGAAAGAGACTTACAGGAGGAGACTCTCTAGAGGCAAAAATCCAGAGTTAGATGGCTAAAGGAGGGGGAAAAAAATACAAAATTCTTTCACAAAACTACTGTGCAAAGGAGAATGAGCAATCAAATCTCCCATATCAACAATGAACAAGGAAATAAAATCGAAACTCATGAAGGTATTGAACAGGAATTTCTCAAATACTTCAAGAAGATGAATCAAGAACCTAATGTCAATAGAACACAGGCTATTGATAACATCGCTAGAAACATACCCAGCCTAATCACAGAAGATCACAATCTTCTTATTCTCAAACCAATTAGTCTTCAAGAGGTTGAGAATGCAGTGCATCAGCTAAAAGCCGGGAAAGCGCCAGGTCCAGACGGATTTACCTCAAACTTCTTTCAGCATTTCTGGGATCTTGTTAAATGGGAAGTCTGGCAGGTTGTGGAGGAATCACGAACGCTAAGATGGATGTTTCCAGGTATGAACCCAACTTTCATTGCACTAATACCCAAAGCAGAGGAGTCTAATACTCCCGATAAGTACAGATCGATTGCTTTATGTAACATTATCTAAAATATTGTCTCCAAGGTTATAGCTTCCAGACTGAAGCCTTTGCTTCCCCTTATTATATCTTCGGAACAATATGGATATGTAGAAGGCAGACAGATCACGAACGAGATTATCTTAACCCATGAAATAACCCACTCTCTTAAGCAATCAAAGCAACCAGGTATGCTTCTCAAAATCGATTTATCTAGAGCTTTTGATAGCATCAGCTGGGATTATATGCAAAAAATTCTAAAAGCCTTTGGGTTTGCCCCTTCCTGGATTAGATGGGTCAGCAGTATTGTGTCATCCTCATTCTTTTCTATTCTTATCAATGGAATACCATCGACCACTTTCCTTCCTTCTCGGGGTATCAGACAAGGTGACCCTCTATCGCCCTTTCCTTTTGTCATTCTAGCGGAGGGTCTGGGTCGCAGCATTAAAGAAGCTATCCTCTCTCATAGCCTCAGAGGCCTAGCCTTCCACCATATCCCTGCCTTTTCTCAGCAACAATTCGTCGATGACAACATGCTATTTGGCCATCCTTCTGTTCAAGAAGCCCAAGCGTTCAAGACAATTCTCTCAAACTTCTCGGAAGCCTCGGGAGCTCTCATCAACAAAGTCAAATCTGAGATTTTTTTCTTCAACACGCCTCCTACCACCCAAAGAGCTATTTCCCGCATCCTAGGCTTCACCATAGCCTCTCTTCCATCCAAATATTTGGGGGATCCTTTATTTGCATTGGCTCTTAAGCATTCCTCTTGGAATTTCCTTTTAGAAAAACTTGAAGCTAAACTTTTCCTGTGGACTCATAGAACTCTTAATATGTCTAGTAGGTTGGTTCTAATTAAATCTATTCTCCAATCCATGCCTACTTATCTCTTCTCCATCCTGGTGGCGCCTAAGTGGGTTCTTAAGGCAATTAAACAGCTTCAACGTAATTTCTTATGGGGGAAATTCGGGTCCAAACAGGAAATGGGCGCTAGTTAAATGGGAGAAAGCATGTCTTCCAAAAAAGGCTGGAGGCATTGGGCTGAGAGACCCAGAACATAGTAATATGGTTATGGGGGCTAAAATCTGGTGGAGATGGCTCTCAAATCCAAGCACTCCCTGGGCATCTCTATGGACAACAAAATATGCAGGTAATGTACTCATAGAGGAAAGAATTAGAATGTCAGAAGTGAGCAAAGGATCAGTTATATGGAACTCAGCCAATCTTCAGTGACATCTAATTCAAAAGCATAGCTTTTGGGATGTGAAGAATGGTACTACAACAAGGTTTTGGGAAGACTCATGGCAGCAGCTACCAAATCTCAGAGACAACACTCCGGGGCTCCTAAACCAAGACATAAACCCCTTTGATAAGGTTAGTCAATTTTGGGACTCTCACAATGGAAAAGAACACTGGAAATGGAAAGAGGTTTGCCACATCTTATCACACAGTCCAGAGAAATCTTATCTTACACTTTCATCAGAACTTCAAAAATGAAAAATACTCTTTTCAGAAGATATGGACATTCTTCGATGGGGGTACGAGGAAAAAGGCATTTTCACTTCTCAAGAAGCTTACAAACTAATCATCAAAGATAGGGTAGTAAAATATAAGTTATGGAATAATATATGGAACTCCTCCATATGGCCGAAGGTCTCTATCTTTTTGTGGCTGCTGTCTCACAACAGAATTTTCACCTGGGACAATCTAAGAAAAAGGAACTTCGCAGGGCCATCCATATGTCCCAACTGCAACCAAGAAGAGGAAACAACATTACATCTCATGCAAACCTGTCAGCTTGGAAGGAAATTGTGGGAAAAGATCACATTTCGGTGTCAAAAAGAAGGTAGAGTGCATGGGGATATCATAGGCACCCTTCACACCTGGAGCCAAGAGCCATATCAAAGTAAACTATTAAATACTCTATGGCAACTCATCCCCGGTCTATTAATGTGGAATATCTGGAAGGAGAGAAACAGAAGGATCTTTAAAGATCAATCAATGTCGCTTGAGCAGTTATGGACAGGATTGCATAATAACCTTAGAGAAACTCTAGCTGTCAAAGTATGGTCCAAGGAGGATTTCCCATCAAACTCGCAGGAACAAGCTATTTGGGACAATTGGCAGGTACAATTAAATCCGCCGCTTCCAACCAAGGATAACATACCTAAGCATCAGATGCCAGCAGCTATATGGAACCCACCGCCAATCAATCTGTTTCAACTTAACTTTGACGGTGCTTCAAGAGGCAATCCAGGGAAAACGGGATTCGGAGGAGCCATCAGAGACTCTCAAGGTACCCCTCTCATAATTTTTCATGGCTCAATTGGATGGAACACCAATAATGCAGTAGAACTAGAAGGGTTATGGAGAGGTCTTAATCTAGCACAAGAACGAGGTTTTTTTCTTCTTATTGCGGAAGGAGACTCCTAGATCATCATCACTATGGCCTCAAAACTTATGCAAGGATCCCCTGTTCACAAAGTCAGTAGCAGCTGGAGACTGGCTCCTCGCCTGGACCTCCTCAAGCAATGGTTCTCTCTTCACCAAGAAATTTCCTTTAAACACATCAAAAGAGAAGGAAACAAGCTAGCTGATTTTCTAGCTAATTTGGGAGTAGACAGTGGAAAAGATTCCGTTGAGGGCTCGATTTCCAGCACAGTTCCTGAAAGGAAGCTCTCAACATTCAACGATATTGTAAACAATGACAGGCAGTCGAAGGAAGACTCACACTCGGATGCGGGTGCATTAACCACGTATTAATTCCATTACTTAAGAGGACGACAGATGGCGTTACGACCAACAGTTCTTGGCGGTTAAAGGCAGGCGAAACTCAGGCATTCAAGGCTCTGAGTACTGGCGGATCGGGCTTGGGAGTAATGGCGTTGAGCAGGAGAATTAATGAATTTCAAGGACATCATTCCCGGATGGCGCGCCTCCATCAGGGCATAAAAGATCTGCTCCTCGGCGGATATGGCACAGAGGCATGCTTCAGGTGGTTAATTCGACTGAGTTCCAGGGCAGCGAATAGCACATGGACGCCTCCCTGGGTCAGGTATATATCCGTTGGATCTGGAATGTTAAGAGTGTCCGTTGGGTCTGAACCTGTTGTCGTCTATTTCATTAAGTTTATTCTCTGTTTCTGCGTTTGGTACAAGAATTTCGTGCTGCTTGTCTTTGTTTGGGGTCTGGGCATAACGTATCTGGTCAACACCTGGCGAGAGCTGTGGGTTTTATCAGGTAATAATTGGGTTGTGTTGGTGGGCGTCTGGTCTTGGAGCCCCATCCATTTAGCCTGCAATTGGCTATTCCTCTCCCAAGCTCAGAGTCTCTGTTTGGACATTCACCACCCGAATTTCATCATGCCTCGACACCGTGGAATCCCCAGACGTGGGAGCAATACTGGGTCAAGGGGAGGTTCTTGCAGTCACGAAGGCTCTGCCCCGCAATGCTTAGAGCCTTTAGAATCTGTCCCGCCCCCCTCACCACCCTCCGACAGTTCTGGTCCCTCTCTCACCAGTTCTTTCCATTCAGCTCGTTTTAAGTTTCGAAGCAACCTGAACAAGCCGCTCATCTCTGCTATTGTAACGGTGCTCTTCTCGGAGGAGGAGGAAGAGCCAGCCAGTTCGGAAGAAACATCTAGGGAGCAGGCTCACTCCCATACCTCCAGTGCTCTTCAAGGAAGCCCAGTTGGGGATGTCCTCAATGACTCGGGGATTTTATGCGAAGATGGCCAGCAGGAAATCTCTCGGCCCCAGCCTTCATCTTCACAGGAGTCCATTATGGAATGTGAGCCTGCGAGCACCTCCGGGAACATCCTCAGCCTTGTTCTCCCTCCAGGATGCAGCGCGATGGATGTAGAAGACAACCTCATGGTTACCTGGGTCAATCAAGCAAGCGAGAAGGATGTCGTCTCTCCTCAACAGGATTAAGAGCTTCATGGTTTCAATGAATTTTCAGAAAGCGAACTTCTGTGGTTTGTTCTTGGTGTGCGTTTTCCTAATTTGCATGGTCTATTTTCTCAATGGCATGAGATTTACAGTCTACATGTTTTTTGAGTCTCAATGGAAATGTAATAGCCCTTATAAAGGGAAATATTTTTGTAAGGTATCAGGTTATTATGCAGCCTCACCCTGATCTAGCTCAGCGCAGAGATGAATTTTCTAAAGAACACCAGTTTGCCTATGGTTCTGATATTTAACTTTGTAAAAGTCAGGCATCAAGACACCTGCAAGAGTTTTTTTGGTAGAGGGCAGGCTACAGCCCCCTCAGAGGTTCAAGCCTCTCTGTAAATATTTTTCCTCTTTCTTATTAATAGAATAGTCTTTACTCAGAAAAAAAAAAAATAGATGAGTTGTAGTTATTTCTTTGGGATACATGTGCTATGGATGTTTAGCATTGTTTATTCTTTGTGATCATTTGTATGAATGTTTGTAAGTTCATAAACCATTTCATGTTTGTTATATGGTAATTTTCAAGTTGATTGGAAGAGTACATGTTTTCTCATGCTCTGTTTTGGGAAAGTTATCATAATTTGTCCATTTTCTTTAGTTTAGGAAGAATACATCTACTATGATCTTCCTAACTCCTCATCAGTCTCAAACAATCTCACCAAATCACCTTTTAAGTGCTAAACCTCCTACCTACCTTTCCACTTTGAATGTCTGCAATCATACCTTATTTGCCCTGACCTGGTTTTTTGACCTAATATCAACATCTAGAAATAACCCCATCAAATCAAATCAAAAAAACCTATGCAATTTATACCTAGCCTAAAACCCTAATCCATCTAGCCCTCTTGGCTGTGATTCTTTGGAGAGAGCCCACTCCGACCTGGTAGGGCTAGCTACCAAGTCAAAATATTGTATGTGGTTACCTTAGTTAGACTCTTCCTTAGCCTTGGAGATCCGAAGAAGCGATAACATACTGGCACCATTTCCGGGGAACGAAAGGTTCATTTTCCTTGGGTGTACGACAATATTTCATTGGAATTTGGTCCTATAGATGATAGGAATAAGTTTCACAAAGGTTGATTTCATAATTGCAGTGTTAAGATTGTAGAGCTAGCTTCCAGGAGACAGACATGATCAAATTCCACATCCTGATCCAATTGATTCAGCCAAAGGTTTTCAGAGCTTGTTTGAAAAGTGAAGAAGTTTAGAAATCACAAGTTCAATCAGACTTCATTCCATTGGTAAGCTCCTGATCATTACCTATTTAAAATTTTCTCTTGAAGACATCCCTTTGTTGTGAAGTTTCAAACTCTATTTGTCCTGCTCAAGTCTGGAGTCTTTTACCTCACATAGTATTTGACCTTGTTAAGATTCTAGCTTTGAAAAAATATACCAGGTCAAACCCTAACCCAAACCCTCCTTCTCCTGTTGATGATCCTAAAAGATTGTTAAGAAAACCTAAAATCCTTTCCCCCGAAATTGAAAGCAAAAAAATGGAAAGGACTACTTCCTGGCCATACCAGATGCTAAGTGTTGAGGATATTCCTTTTGATATTAAATTCAAGCTATCCATATTTCATTCAAAATCTGAGTCTTGTCTCACAGAGATAGTGTTTGATCCCATAAATTTTGACTCGTACTTTCCTGCCTCAAAATATTTCTTTACTCAACCTTTTGCAAAATCCCAGTTTCCAAAACTCGAGCACGAGCTTTGGTCTAATTTTGATAAACTTCAAAGCCTAGATGATCAATTACAAATTACTGCCGAAAATGCGTATATCTAGTATCATATTGAGAGCTTATCTTCAGACATACCCTCTACTACACCTTTGAAAACATCTGTATCCATACCTCCATCTTCATCCCACCCAACACAACCCATTGTAGTTCCCACATGCCCTCCTTTAGTAGTCATGGCGAGATTTGATCCCTTATTATTACCTACTCAGTTGGTAGCTTTACCTCAGACCTATGGCAAGAGACTTCCTCTTTTTGATGGCAGTCTAGGAATCACAACATAGCAACATATTGACAAAATGGTTGATTTCATTGATTTAGAAGAAGTTCACGAAGATGATGCCAAAATGAGACTAATAGTTCAAAGTTTTTCTGGAGATGTGAAAAAATGGTTTTGCGGTTTGGGAGCTCGCTCCATTGATACTCCTTAGAGGCTAAATGAGTTGTCTTATCCAAGTGGTGAGAAAAGAAAAATCCATTGCAGATATTTGTAAAATACAATACATTGAAAAGGAATTCAAACGAGACAGTTCAAGATTTTACTATAATATTCAATTAGATCTACAATTCCATTCCAGATAACATGAAACCTCCACCCGATTTGGCACTTCAACACTATCTGGATGCCTTTGATCTAGAGATGGCTTGTAAACTAAGGGAAAGAGATCCTACAACTTTGGAAGAAATGAAGGATAATGCAGTGAGCGTGGAAGAAAATTTGATGATTAAAAAGTATTAGCTAAAACATGAGAAACCAGAGAAGAAAGTAACAATTAGAGAAGAACCTTATTCTTCCACCAATATTAAACTAGAGACACTGATAAGGACCATGGAGAGGATGGACGACCAAATGATAAATTCAAATAGATAGCTGGAGCCACAAGTTAGAAATCGAAATTTCAAAAACCAACAGCAGCCTCAATACTGGATAAAACAAAGAGAACAGAGAGCTCCTGAGGCATCAACATCTCAGTAGAAAATTCAGACACCCTTGCAACAGAGTTATGGACAAGGAGAATTAGATGATGAAACAAATCTGATTTTCAAGGAAAACCACTTCTTCAGGGAATATTACCATCCCATTTTCTTGACTGAAAATGAAGAGTATATCAAGAAGACAGAAGAACCCAAAGATGAAGACTACATACTAGTGAATGACTATGCATTGGAAACCCAATTAGATGATTATTAAAGAGGATACTTGAATGCACTCATCTCTCAGCAGAAGTAGTATTCCTTGAGGAACAGGGATGTATTGATCACTCCCATTCAGAAAAGGACATTGCAACAGAAGGATACCCAATAGAAGACAAATTCTCAAGGTAATCAAAGTCAAGGTAAAGAGTTGGTAGCACTTAACCAACACAAAGTAAATCATCCATCTACAAGCAATCCAAACAAGGAATATGACAGTCAAAATAAGGATCATACATCAAAAGGTCAGCCTGAGAAGAGAGACATCATACAAAGAGAGGTAGATAAATCTGGCTCATTCAATATAGAAATTAAAATTTCAAAGTTGAAAGTGTCAATCCCTCTTAATAAACTAGTCAAAAATAGCCATTACAAGTCTGATATAGTTAAAATGCTAAAAGTTGATCCTTTATCCGACATGGTTAATGTTGAGTATGACCAACCTGAATTAATTTTTGGTCCAACCATAGATGGTCAATCAGAAGATAGTGAGGTTCCTCTTTTCTACCAGAGTCTAAGAATTCACCAGTGCATTCTTCATAACTCCATGCTTGGCATTGGAGCCTCCCATAATTGAATGCCCAAAGCCCTCATGGAAAGGTTTGGTATAGATATAACTTATGAATACCATGACTTGTACTCTTTTGATTCCAGTAAGGTACATTGTCTTGGTATGATCAAGGATTTGGTAGTATCGCTAGACCAAATCCCAACAAAAAATGTCTTAATGGATTTGGTGGTAGCTGATATCCCACCATGGTTTGGTATGTTATTATCAAGGTCCTGGGGATAAAAACTAAGTGGCACACTACAGTTAGACTTCTCCTATGCAACCATCCTAGTTTTCGGTCAATTGAGGAAATTTTACCGAGAAACCAAAATGAAATTTAAGATAACTAGCAAGGAGAGGCCGAATAATCATCCCATAAATGTTATACATACATATTTATAATCATTTATTTTATATGATGATAGTGGATCGAATGATGTAGACAGTCAGCTTGTAGAAATAAAAGATGTACCAAATATTTCTGATTGTATAAGAATAGTTTTAGATCAGGGAAAATAAAATATCCCAATTTCATCAGCACAACCATCAGACAAGGCAGAGAAAGGCTCAAAACAGCCATAAAAAAAGGTAATGGAAAATTCAGAAAACCATGAAGAGAAAGTTCAAAAAGTTGAGCCAAAGCAAAAACCAGATTTATAGCCCTTGGAAGAGGAGCATGGTCTTTCGACCATGGACATTGATGGTGCTCTTGGGAAATATGGGGCAGGCATCGACATTTGGATCTGAAGTCCACATCATCAGCAAGGTCAGCTCCCTTAGAATGTTAGATTATGCTCGTACAACTTAGCTTTTGATTGCACTAACAATGAGGTAGAGGACGAAGCATTGATCACAGGCTTAAACATCTTGAAAAAATTGAGTGCAAATTTTTTTTTTGTGTATGGTGATTCAAAACTTGTGATCAAGCATGTTAAAGGTGAATATCTAGCTCACCATCCGAGAATGAGACAATATAGAAATGTTGTTTTAGATATTTTGAGGATGTTTCCTAAATATACACTTTCAGTTGTACCAAGGAGTCAGAATGTTATGGCGGATTCATTGGCAATAGCTGCAAGAATTGTCAAAATCCCCGTTTTTTCAAATAGGAAATTTGAGATTCATGTAAGGCATCGACCCTCTGTTCCTGATAACTTGCGATATTGGCAAGTATTTCGGGATGACAAGCAAGTAAATAACTTTTTTTAGAGTGAAGGAGAGTTTCAAAATTGTTCCATGGATGAAGTTTACGACAAGGATGATCAAGTTATTGAGGCAGCTCAAGTTGATATACTAAAGCTGAAGGACAACAATATTCTGAAATGTCTTATACCTTTGGAAGGTTTGTTTGATCGAGATGATGTAGCAAGGAAGCCCACTTTGGTTCCTACAGAGAAGGGTTTCAAAGACGTGAAAATTAGAACAGTAAACAAACCAAAAATGATCAAGATGTCCAAATGATTATCTCCCGAGGTAAAAGAGAAATATATCCATTTATTGTTTGAATTTTCTGATGTTTTCTATGGTATTATGTAGACTTAAAGGAGTATGACAAGAACTTGAACGGTGTGTATATTAAAGAAATCACAAGACCAAATATATGAACTTGTAATCTAAATTAACGGTGACATATCCCGCACAATACATATCGGATGATATACCATATGTCAAACAACGTTTCAAATATGTCAAGCAACGTTTCAAATATGTCAAACAACGTTTCAAATATACCATATGTCAAACAGCGTTTCAAATAATTTTAATGCAGCGTTTTCAAAACACAACTGTCAGGCCTCCAGCGTTCTGAATATTCAATGCAATGAACACCATGACTGTAGGCTATGATCATGGAGGGCATATCAATGATGCATCCGAGCTTTTTCAGCAAATGCAACATAAAAATACGGAACCAGATGTGGGTACATTTCATTCAAACGCACAGCTGATACCAAAAGCAGTGTCTCACTATGCATAGGTCATGAAGACTGTGAGAGAAAAGGTTGGTTTATATTCAGAATCACAATGCATCAGCAAGTCATGAAGACTGTGAGAGAAAAGGCTGGTTTATATTCAGAATCACAGCGCATCAGCAATACAATTCGTGATTTTATAGAAGGAATTCCAGATGCTCGGTCGTACTTAGAGAAATTGTCGGAAATACGAGGTAAAGAGTGGCATCAAGGATGAGATAGGTGCTGAACAGATGATGATGGAGGCTTTAGAAGCAATTGAGGTCCGACAAAAAAAAGCATGGCACTTCTCCAAGCGTTCAGTTTAACATACGGCTCGGCTCTCAATCCACAGCTCTCATACGGCTCTCATACCACGACTCTCAATCCACGGCTCTCATACGCACAGCACAAAAACACATTCCAAACGTTCAGGCGTTAAAAACAAAGAATGTCACGCGTTAAACAGTACATACCAGCGTTCTCCTTCAGGCGTTAACCAGACAGATGCGTTCAAGCAGAGGCAACAGATTATGGGACAGAGGAGTTACAAGGCAGGGCTAAAAAAAGAACCTGGGACCTGCGCTCTGATACCATGTCAGGCCAGGAGTAACTCCAGAAAAACTGATTCATTTATTCCATTAGATAGCTATTTGTTATATACATGAATGTGATCGCTCAGTTCATCTTCTTGATGACTGTTCACATTCAGATTCTCCCAATCGCTGAGGATTAGGTGTCAACATTTTCTACCCTCCCCTACACTTTCATTCTCTTTCCCTAAACCCTTTATCCCAAAACCGTAAGCTCTAGGTTCTACAACTACCTAGGCTCCCAAACCCCCAACTTCTAAACAGTTTCCCTATCCTAAAAACCATCATATTATTACTCATTGTCCCCTCCCCAATTTCACATATCTCTAAACCCATCTCCTTCAATTTCCCTTCCCTGTTCCTTACTCCCAAAGAACCACATTTCAAATTCGTACCTCCCTAGTGTTTTGACATTAAAACACCATGGCAGAAGACGAAAACAAACCATACAGTGAAGGAGAAGAAACAAAGGTTAAGAGACCACACAAAGGGGGTAGAGTACTCATATTTGAGTCAACGGATTTGAGGGAACTCTTGGCATCTCCTATGGTTGTGACATCTTTCAAATATCTTGGCTTTTATGATTTTTGTGAGAAAATTCAAAAAGTTCAACACCATGTTATGTTGAGTAGACTCTTCATATCTAAACTCCATGATAACCAAGTTACTCTACCTGGTGTCACTTTTATTTTATCTACTACCATTATATCAACTGCCACCGAGATCCCAAATGTTGGGGAGAAATTGTTCAAGCAAGGTGAGTTGGAGAAACATTACTATGAGCCTTTCATAAAACTAAGGTACAGAAATGAGAGAAAGAGCTATTTTCCTTTCTCTCACCTCCTGGACAGATATGCCCCAATGTTGAAGATTATCATGAAATAATTTTCATGTGAAGGTAGATTTTCTAGGCTTTATTCCTATCACATCCAGCTCTTAATGCATTTCACTAGGGTAAAAATGCTCAACATACCCTACTACCTTTTCCGGAGCATTGATAAAATGGTCTTTATTGTCCAAAAAAGGGAGTATGAACATCAAATGAAGAGTCTTTTTCATCATTCCCTCATCAAAATCATAGTCCTTTATCATCTCAAAGAGGTGAAAATTACATGGAGTACCTTCAAAGCCAATCCCATATTCACTGATCCATCTATTCAGAATGTTCAAAATGCCCCTTCATCATCTCATCCTTCTAGCTCCATTCCTCTAGTTTAGCCTATAGATCATTCATGATCATCATATCAGTCTTCTTCACCAACACATCCACCATCACCATTTCATGAGCATATTGATAGAGATGAGATCAGTGAGTCAGAGCAGATTGAGGAGGTTGAGGTCATCAAGCCTAAAAGGGAAGATTTGGACACACTGGCACAAACTTATCAGAGAGGCCATAGGAAGGTGTTTGCCCCACAGATTTTGGGAGGGGCCTTGCCTTCTTCACCAACAAATCAGGTACACAAATGTAAAGAGAAGATGACAGAGATAGAGATTCAGCATGAGGAGGAGGACCTCCATGAGACAGACCAAGATTTTGACTTGGTTGACCTAGGTGAGCATGATGACAATGAGGACACTAGAATTGTCATCAAAGAGAAAGATGCACTCATCAGGGAGCTCCAAATCAACTTATAGAGGTCAAAATACATCATTTCATATTATGAGCAAGAAAATCAGCAGCCTCAAACCAAACATGATGTCATGGAGATTCAACTCATCAAGGAAAAAAGATAAGCAATGAAAGCCAAGGCATTGCTTGATGAGGCCTATGATAGGTATGGTGAACTTGAATAGGAGAAATAGCCAAAAAGAAAACCTAGTACTAGAGGGCTGAAAAGAGCTCTAGAACTAGAGAAACAAATGGAGGCTGAACTTGCAAATGAGCTCACATGGAATGAGCAGTTTTCCATCTTGATTAATGAAAACTAGGAGCATTGGCTTGAAAATTTCAATAAACATTTAGAAAATCTCCTAGAGAAGCCCAATCAAGAAAATGAAATTCAAAGGAAGATGGCAAAACACTATGCCAACAGAGAAAGAAATGCAAGGGTAAAGCTCAAGGGAGCAAAGGAAAAAATTGAAGCCCTAACTCACCAAGAAGAGAAGAAGAAGCTTGATATACTTATAGTGGCTTCACTCCAATCCTAGCCTCACCAACATTAGCTACTTAACCAATTTTTAAGCCTCTTCGATCATTTTTGCAAATTTTGTCTTTTCTGTGATTTTTTAGGCAATTTGTTATTTGCAGCATGGTCAAACATGCAACGCCCTAGGTACTACGCACATTTTTGGGGCACTTTTTGGGAAAATGAAGACCACCATTGGATACATAATAAAAAATACATCTAAGAAAACCATGTTTCCAGCCTTAGTTTGCAAAACTAGCAAGTGAAAGGGGCAAAAAGCAAGCAGAAAATCATGTTTCTGCCTCATTTTTGGCCCAAGCACTACGCGCGGACCAGTCTTGGGAGAATGTATTTTTGGAGGACAAAATCAAGCGAATTTTGGAAACTAAAGACATATTTCAAAGCTAGACAGGACATGCTTTCCAATGAGCTATCCTGGGCTCAATTTGGACACCGATAAGGTAGTCAAACGTAGCTTGCAATATGGTGGGTGCACATGACACTGTGAGGGTGCACATGCCACTGTGAGGTCGCACTTACGGAAAGATGGCGCACTTGACCATTTTCTTGATTTTTCACTATTTTTCTCCAGATTTGGTTTTCATCCTTGGAAATCAAATTTTTACTGATGTAATTGATGTTGTAAATGTAATAATGATGTGGATAAGTTACCTAGGGGTAAATACATTAGGTAAATAGACTTCATCAAGTCAAACAAATCAGTTTGAATGTAACTAGCGAGGATTCACTTAGCATTCCCTACACTCTAGGTAGCAGTTCAGATTTTTGTGGATCTCTTACTCAATTTAGGGACTCGACCCCTGACGATGAGAGAAGGTTTTTTTGATGTCTATATCTTCCCTTTCTTTACTCTTTTCAGAGCTTGGACTCAGTTGGATTTTGTACTAGTGATCAGAGACACTATTGTATAATATTTTGGCCAGTTTTAATAGATGAGTTGAAACTATTTCTTTGGGATACGTGTGGTATGGATGTTTAGCATTGTTTATTATTTTTGATCATTTGTATGAATGTTTTTCAAGTTCATAAACTATTTCATGTCTGTTATATGGTAATTTTCAAGTTGATAGGCATAATACATGTTTGGTCATGCTCTATTTTGGGAAAGTTATCATAATTTGTCCATTTTCTTCAGTTTAGGAAGAATGCATCTCCTATGCTCTTCCTAAATCCTCATCAGTCTTAAACCATCTCATCAAATCACCTTTTAAGTGCTAAGCCTCTTGCCTACCTTGCCCCTTTGAATGATGGCAATCATATCTTATTTTTGCTCACCTAGTTTTTAGACCTAATATCACCATCCAGCAATAACCCCATCAAATCAAATCAAAACAACCTCTGCACTTTATACCTAGCCTAAAACCCTAATCCATCCAACCCTCTTGGATGTGATTATTTGGAAAGAGTCCTCTTCGTCCTGGTAGGGCTAGCTACCAAGTCAAAACATTGGTCTGTGGTTATCTCAGTTGGACTCTTCCTCAGCCTTGGAGATTCGGAGGAGTGATAACACCTCTGACTCAGGGATATTGATATTAAAGGGGTATTCCTCACATTTTTCTATGGTAACATTGTAGCATTCTATAGCATGGCGTAACTGCCTACTCTAGTATGGTTGGACCCATGTGATAGGTTCTACCTGCATCCTGAATATTGTAGCCTTGGTTCCCTGTACTGCTTCATCAATACACTTGAATCCATCCTCAAAATTGAATGTTAATAGAAAGCTTTCCTTTAGAACATCCCACTCTATGGTTCTGTGTCACAGATCTATTTCTAGATACCAGTTCATCAGAATAGTATCCAAAGTGTGGCAGAATACGTGAACCCATTCACACTATGGTTCCTCTCCCCATTCTTTCATCCAACGAGACAGATGCTCACTCGGATCATCCTTCCCTATATATTTTTCAGCAATGTGGGTATTAGCATATCCAAACCATAGCTTTATCATCCTTCAATACTCCTTCTAGTCTGCAAAATTTTTCTTATGTGTATCCCACCATCTGGCAAGCATAGCGCTCAGCATGATGTCCAGTGCCTGGAACTAATGCTCCTCCAGTATATCCCTTTCAAATTTATCAATAAACAAATATACATATTCTAAGCCATCATAATATGGTAAATTAGGTACCTCAGTAGATATACACTAGAGAGACTTAGTATGTTTCTCATATCGTAGGGTTGATACTTCATGCAATATATTCTTCCATTGTTCGAGTTCCTCATCTGAATCGAGTTACATGAGATTTTCTTTTCCCAAGTAATTCTCCCATCCACTATAGGGTTGATCCAATCCTCATTCCACACAGTGAGATTATAGATTTGCTCAATATCATATTGCTCATAGTAATCTCGAACTGGTTCATTATACCATGCAAACTTGGCTGGATCCAATGGAAGAATGACCCTCAGTTCCTTCTTCTCAAATTTCATGCTACACTTCTTCATTTTGATGACCGTATTCATATTAAATGCCCAATCAATTCCAAGCAGCACTGAGTAGGGATTATTATCATCCACTATATCAATTACCTCAAAATCAGCTATAGCATGTGCCCCTTCAATATCTATAGTTACTCCATGTAAGAGCCCCATAGGAATAATCTTCTATTGGTTTGTCATTCGCAGTTGTATTGGGGACCATTGTAGTGTAGGATTTCCCATTCTTTCCCAAATATGTTTAGGCAAAATGTTCGCATTAGATCCCAAATCTAGGATCACCTGGTCCATTTCAAATTCTTTGATTTGTACAATCAATCTCAACTCTCGACCAGACTTTTTCTTACCCTTGTCTACCTGATTTGTATTGTTCAAGTAGTGGCTTACCCTTGCAAGTGCATATGTCTATCAACTCTTACAGTCCCTCTATTTCTTTGTGGTCACTTAGGAGATTCATGCAAGTCTGTAAGAAGAATGTCAACACTAAAGGATATGTTTTTTGTCCAACAATGACCTCTTCATGCTTCTCCATTTGTCTACTCCGAGCCTTTGATGTGGAAGCTCCTAAATCCACAAAACTCCTCTCCACCTCCATAAAATTTTCCTTTTCCTTATTCAAATCGAATCCAGCATCCTTGTCAACAGCCTTGTGCACCCATATATTTTCTTCTGGCTGTTTTCCTACGGCTTTATCTTCCATAGTAGATATACCAATTCACATAACTATGTTAACACTATGCCCATCTTCACACAGTTCTGATCTCATCATTTGGATTTTCTGAGTGGGATGTTGGTTCTTCATTTCTTGCATCTTTGCAATGAGAATAGGACAATCTTCTATAACATAGTCAAACTGTCAGAAATATTGACAGGAGGGGTGTATCGGGTTCTAACAATCTCATGTAAAGTAGCCTGGTTCTCCACAATTGTAACAATTAATCTATCTGCGACCTCTTCTACCTCCTTCCCTCATCCTCTTCCTTGTCCTTGGAATCCTCCACATGTTGCAGTTGCGCCTTGATCCTGTTGAGCATGAGCCTCAGTATGTACTCGATAAGTCAGAGTTTTGTCCATCATTAGCTCATAGATTCAGCAATTGCGCTCATCATGGCCCACAGACTTACAAAAATTGTAGAAAAGTTGTTGGGGAGTCTGTACAAACTTTTGCATCAAATGGAAATTGTTTGTTGAATGTTTTCCTATGATTCGACAGATAGCACACCATGGTAGCACACCGGTACTCGATCTAGGGGTATTTTATGGCTTCAAAGGGATATGACCTCCCCAAATTAGATAGTTCTGATACACCAGGCAATGATCTTTGTCTTGACCATGGACTTTGCACTTCAAGCACCATATGTCCGTGAAGGTCTCATTTTGGACCTCTTTCCCCTTTTTGGGATCCTGCAATTCCATAAGCAGGCTAACTAGATGTGACTGAATATGTTGCACTCCTAGATTCATATCCTCAATAAGCGAAGCCTCCAATTTCGTAGCAATTTCTAGAGCTTCGACCTACGATCCAATCTTCTGCTATGACAATGGTAATCTCAAATGAGGTAATGGAGAAGAAATATATAAATCCTTGTGTTTCTCATTATAGTTCTATAGGTTAGCCTATTTTAGTAGACATTTCAACCTTTGATCAAAATCCCATGTGGATTCATTCACCTTCTGCTTAGCTTCTTTGACCTCAATCACATACCTGGATTGAGACTGAGGCTTTATGAATTCATTATTCAGTGTATATTTGGCATCTTTAGATGAAGTAGCTAGATGAGTCATATTGTACTTAATATACTAGCTCAAAGCCTTGTCTTGCAATGCTTTCTTTAGATAATCATCTGTTATCTATTGTTATTTCCACATAGCATCTGCTACAAACCAGAATTGATCAGGGTCTTCTATTCCCATACCCTTGAATATAGGCATCTTGATAGTGTTTCTCATACTGAATAGTGGAGGTGGAGGTGGAGGTGGAGGTGGAGGTGTAGGTGTAGGTGTGTGCGGTGGAGGTGATGGCGGAGGTGGGGTGGATGGATGTGGAATTCCCATGATACCCTGATATATCATCTGTAACACACCTTGATGTGTCTCAGACTATAGCTTTCCTCATTGCTATCATATGCTACAAACAAAACACTGTACTCGGCACTTGAGTCTAGATCCCTTCTGAATGGTCTCCCACTTCGTGTAGCCCTCGTCAAGTCTCGTCTAAACATCAATTTAATCACATAACCCATTTCTCACACAATAGCATTTTAATCCATGTTTTCAGAGACTTCATCTACTTACCTCTTAGCCCTTTGAAAAACTGGCATTCAACTTTGTTATAACTAACAGACGCATCAATGGCGAACTCAATAATAAGTCCACCCAAAATACTATCGATCCAATAATCGACAACCTTCATGATTTTTTTTTCTAATCCTTTTAGGTGCTTCACTAACTCTGGATTCCACACAATAGAGCTATCCAACACCCAAATACCTTGACCATTCGCCAATTTAGCCAACCATTCATACAATTCACACAGAAAGGAGCAGAAGAAAACTTTGTGTTCCTCTGTATACATGTATCTCTACAACCACTCTTCTTTCGATAGGCATGGATTCTTATTTTCTTGGGCTACAAATTCGTGCAACTTCTGATCTATCCACTTTTCAATCTCCTTTTTAGTCAGTATCCACTTATGCCACATCACACATTCCTCAGATGGATCTGAGTCCCCACGACCGAACCATTTGTTGGCTTGAGGGGGCTTAGACCCAGGTTTAGAGTTAGTTGCACTAACCAACAAAATCCTACACTACCATCCCTTTCAGCAAAAACCCTCGTAGCGCAAGCTGCAGTATCACCCGAGGCAGTATTAGGTGATGCTAGAACCAGGTTTCAGCATCCAAAGGACTAAGTGATGTGTTTCTGCCAAACCTAGGGCTTTATCCTGATCTTCATGAACCCTAGCCCTTAAAACCCAAAAATTACAGCAACTAACAGTAAGCAGATCTATGGCCTTTGCTGATTGTACAAAACATTCAAAACATCTGTAAATAGACAGATCTACTTCTTTGTGCATGTATTAAGTACTTTTCTAGATATTTCATTCAACAAATTAAAAAGATAGTAAATTCAGAGATAAATAGTAATACACAGATAATTCTTCAAAACGAGCCCTTATTATGCTTAGATTTTCAATTACAATCCTTTCCAACCTTGCGCACATAGTTGTAGGGGCCCGCACGCTTAGCTACAGACATACTAAGTTATCCATGCACAGAGCTGTAGAAGCCTTCCCCTTCACCTAAGTACAAAAAATAGAATCAAATCTTGCACTTCTATGCTCTTTCCTATCATCTTATCTATGACTCTTCTATGAATTCATTTTATATCATTTTCCATTACAATATAATGGTCTGTGAACCATGGGCAGGTCACAAAATAACTTGACTCTTAACAATCTAAGGGGATTTGACCTTCCTAAAGCCCCTTTGAGTCCTATCAACCTGCGTTACTCGCACTGCACTCCTCAAAATATGGAGACTTTACAATATTTAACAAAACTTTACAAAATTTGACCCTAGGGGACCTCGTCCAAACAAAATCCAAAAAGTTCCAGTTAAATGACTTCTCTTATTACGACATTATATTATGTTGTTTTTCATTATTATTATTTGAATTATATTTCTGATCATCAAGATTAATGGTAAGCAATAAATAGAGGAGAACACAAGATGTAGGCACATTGCCACGGAAAAACCCCACTATAGAGGAAAATCTAGTCAAAATTCTTCCTTCAGTAGATTCAAGATGAGATGACAAATATCCTTACAGCTTAGACTGAAGACTACCTTCATCCACCAAGTCAACCTTGTCATACTTCGGTTCTATAGCTCATGTAGTAGTCATTCTTATTCACACTTTGATCTTGCAATGTCATTGAACTTGTATATTATTAGTGTGATAACAATATGATAGCACTGAGATATTGAAGAACTTAGAATACATCATTGTGATAACACCAATACATTCATTTTGGCGACAATGTGATAGCACTGAGACACATCGCTATAATAGCACCAAAACTAAGATAGCACTGAGGCTGAGAGACTGAAATAGGATCATGTCACTGTGATATATCACCGAACTGTTGGCACTAAGATCCACATTCTATATGCCAAGAATATCACTGAATATTTTCTCTATTGTTACCAAAAATTATCCCTGAGATCACAAAAAAATTCCATCTCTGAGATCCCCAGAACCTTCTTTGAAATATGAGCTTCTTTCTTGTGATGATACATAAAAATTTCCTTTGAAATATTTCCTAAACTTTATATGTTAGTGATGTGAACTCCTCACCTTTGTATATATAGTTGCTTCCATATGAAAATAGGCCAACATGCGACTTTGAAGAGTAGTGTCTTTGTATTGAGCCGACATGTGGTCTTTTGAGGGTAGCCAACTTGATGAAGATTCTTTCAACAACAAGGAGCCTTTGATGGATGGAGGAGTCTTCACAAATTGACTCTAACAATAACCTAAATCCTACAATTTAGGTTGTACCTATACATTTTACGCAAGCATGAAACCCACGCTTTAAAAAGTCAATTAAAATAATAATAATATTCTTTTTTATTTCGTTCGAAAAATATATATTAAATTTTGACGTCAAGTACAATTATGAAGACCAAACCTAGTTACATTCTTCAACACTCCCACTTAACTAGGAAGGTATTCATATTTACATATAATCATAGAGGTACATTGAAGATCTCAAAAACACATAATCTATGAAGTAGTTTAGGCACCGGAATGCCATGGACTAGATTCCTGACCAAGGAAATCTATCCATTGGTCTCTCAACAATTTAGGCACCGCAACTCCATGAACTAGACGGCTAACCAGTGAAATCTATTATGGTGGGAATAAGATGGAATCAAGATTACAACCTATCGAGGTACCATCATGCTTACTTCCTAACAAAAAAACCTAGGGATCCAGGTGTGTATCCAAAATTAGAGCTCTATAATCAACACCACCTTTCCAACTTTGTGACCTAGACATCATCAGAAAGTGTCGGCCATATTTCCTCCCAGACAATGCTTCACTCGCAAATCCTTAACACCCTTTCATCTAGCAGATCAAAGACAACAAATATTTGTCAATCAAATTGATCGGTAATGAGCATGTTATCAAAACCTTCAAGAAATTTACCTGTACAAACACAACCCAAATCAATAATATTCTTTCACATGTTTATAACAAATACAAAAATCCGGGTTAATTCTAGATGTTTACTCTCAACTCGGTAGGATTATCAACCAAATATTTTTTAGAATATTCCTCAATCATATACTTTCCTTTCCTACATCACATGCAACAACATATTCTTGAATTAGATTCAACTTTCCTTCTTTCAGCAACACCTCAAAATGCATTCTCCAATTTCCTTCTCTTACTCATGGCCTTCATTAAAACTTATGACTGTTAGTCCTAGTCTAGAGCATGACACATGAAGTAGATAAGCATATATTTCACTCAGTTTTAATCAGACATGATCTAATCATTCTCTTATCATAAGGAGAGTCTTTTCATTCAAGCTCCCTCTTAACCTAGGGAGATTTCACCCAGGCTCCCTCTTAACTTAGGGAGTTATACTTCTTCTTTACGACATCGAAGAATATTTCATGGCTTCCATCATTCATATCAGAGTCATTCATATATCATGACTATCACATCAAATTTACTTATGATCATCTTCACCATCTTGAAGATGAAGTATGTGCACAAATTAGATAGAAAGTACAACCAAAACTATAGAAACATGAAGTTAGTCATATCAGAATCTTGTAATAACGGAAGCATTAGACTTTTCGAACATGATTAACAAGAGGCTATACTTCAATACTTCGACTTCTTACCCAGATTTTGTTACAAACCATAAATCACATCCAGAACTAAAAATATTAAACTCATCTAGGGTTTCAATATTCTTTCAATGAGATGACAGGTTATTTCATATAGAAAAGCCTAGAAATAATTCAAACAAGTAATGTGTCTAACAATTATCATAATTCATATGTTAGACTCCTCACTAGGACTTAATAAGTCTCCTATATTTTATACATGAGATTCAACAACCAAAATCAATCAAAACTTAATCAACATCACGACTAGCATCTACTAGGGTTTGATGTAAACCTTAGATTTACTTCTACAAATTCTAATTAATCACTATATAGATTCATAAATTCTAGAGGGTTGTGCATACTAGAGAATTTAACTACTACTAGGTTTTTTCTACTAAACCCTAGATTTTCCAAACAACATCATCCTAGACCATCAAACTTTCAATATGGCTTGTTTCCAAACCCTAGGAATCATGGCCATTAACACTTAGGCCAACACATATATCTAGGAAATCATCAGCATATCATAAGAATATCATATGTCAGGCAATATTAATATGTTAGACATATACCGACCTAGAAGAGGCTACTGTTTCAACCAAATGGACACATACCTAGGGTTTCATTCATGGGACTCTAAATACATAACATGGGTTTTTCCTAGAGACCCAACAAAACCCTAAGGATCTAGGGTTTCAATTCATAACATAGAAAACCCTACTTGGGATTTCACACAACATCATTTCAACCCTAACAAGTTAGACTTTTCATAATCATAATAAAACCCCAAACATGACAACATCAAAAAACCTTAACCTAAAATTTCTCAATAACCATAAGTAGTTTTAGGGTTTCATACATTAACATTAGCATACCCTTAAGATAGGATTTTCTAGAGAACCTATCTAGGTTCTATAAAATCAATTAAGAATATGAGGGGGGGAGTAGATTTATCAAGTACTGAATCACCGAAAACTAGAATCTTTATGATTCAAGACAACTAGACATAACGATATTAGTAATGTAATGAAAAATTCAAAAATAAGATGATGATACTTTAAGAGAATCACATAAGGTTTATAGTTTAAGACATACCTGTAGATGTTCCTTGGCAAACGTGGTAAGGATTCCTTGGAGTCTTCTCTTTGTATTAAGCTATCATCTTTTATACCTATAGTACATACTTGCAAGCACAACATGTGATACGAAGGACATAATTTAATTTCTCAAGTTAGATCTTCATGGAGGATGGAACTTTATGATTAGTTGTTCATTCTTTAACTCACGAGTAAGATTTTTTACTTGACATCCTAGAGTATTTGTAAATTCTAGAAAACAAGTATTAAGGTTTTAATATGAGGTTTTTCATATGATATCTATGGAGTACAATATTTATCCTAGTTTGACTATAAACAAGGATCATATGAACCATTTAAGATACTAAAAATTTAAATTCTTATGAATATAGGTACCTTGTCAGTTACACACCTTTTATTTTATACACTTGTTGCAATTGTGACAATACTTACTTGATTTCCTTGAGCTTGTACCTTTTGCTTTTGAGAGGACATACTTTGTGTTCCCTTCAAACTAAATACTTCTTGTAGTCATAGATACCTCAAATAATTCATAGATTTCCATAGGCATGTATTCTAGGACCCTTTTCCTCAACATGTTGCAGACATAATGTACTATTGCATTGTATATATACATGTCACTACTTCAATATTATCATTGTTTCAGTAATTAGTGCTTCAACTATGTGGCAACCTTCTTATACTTGATTCATTTGGTCTCCCTAGACAACATTCTTTGTTTCAGTCTTGTAATATTCTACTTTTATCACCATTTATTTGTCACATGCTTCAATTCTAAAGTGACATCACAACTTGACTTCTTCTATAGTAGCATAGCTCGCCCTCCATAGTTTTGTAGTGGAATCATTAATTCAGTTCTCTTTAATTATCATAGATGTATTTCAATCCTTTGATTCTTGGTTCTTCATTTTCTATTTTGGAAATACATACCTTTTGTCTTGTGATAGTAGCCCAAAATTTGGTTTATACTTCAACCTGAAATATTACTTCACTTATTTTTGTTGATTATATCACTTTCTTGTGGAACAAAGTCACATTTCTTTCAGACTATGAGATCATCGAACCTTCCTCTCTTCTTGGTGTCCTTAATATTCTCACTGTAATCTTAGTTCCATTAGTTTCATTAGCCAAGAAGTATCCTTATTTAAAATTCATTTGACCATGACCAAGCTCTGATACCATGTTGAGAAATCGAAAGAGTGGAAGTTAAATTATTTCTCTTATTACGGCATTATCTTGTAATGTTTTTCATTATTACTATTTGAATTATATTTCTTATCATCAAGACTGATTCTAAGCAACAAATAGAGGAGAAAAAAAGATGTAGGTACACTAGTAGGGGAAAACCCCACTCTAGGGGAAAACCCAGTCAAAATTCTTCCATCAGTAGATTCAAGATGAGATAACCAAGACCCTTACAAATTACATTCGAGACTACCTAAATCCATCAAATCAATCTTGTCATACTTCAGTTCTATAACTCCTGTAGTAGTCATTCTTCTTCACACTTTGATCTTGCAATGGCACTGAACTTATATTTTATCACTGCGATAGTGATATGTTAGTAGTAAGATTCTAAGGAGACGATACTACATCACTGTGATAACATAGAGACATTCACTGTGACAACAATGTGATAGCACCGAGACACATCATTGTAATAACACTGAAACTGAGAGACTGAAATAGGATTGTGTCACTATGATATATCATTGAATTGTCTCCACTATAATATACATTCTATATGCCGAGAATATCACTAAATCTTCTCTCTGCTGTTACCGAAATTATGCTTGAGATCACCGAAAATTTTCATCTCTCAGATCACCGCAACCTTCTCTGAAATCCAAGCTTCTTTCTTGTGATGATACTGAAAACTTTCCTCTGAAATATTGTTTGAATTTTGTGTGGTAGTCATGCGAAGTCCACACCCTTGTATATATAGTTTTTTCCATACGAAAATAAGTTGACATGTGACTTTGAAGAGAAGTGTCTCTGTATTGATCCAACATGTGTTCTTTTAAGGGCAGTCGACTTGACGAGGATTCTTTCAATAGAAAGGAGACTTTGATGGATGGAGGAGTCTTCAAAAATTGCCTTTGACAATAACCTAAATCCTACAATGGAGGCTAGACCTATACATTTGACCTGAGCATGAAACCCATGCTTTAGAAAGTCATTTAAAATAATAATAAATTTATTTTTACTTTCTTTTAACAAATATATATTACATCTTAACTTTAAGTGCAATTATGAAGATAGAACCAATTCACATTCATCAGTATCTCTCTCTCTTTCTCTACCTCTACCCCCCGTCTCCTTCTTCCACCACACTCTCTCTCCATCTCCATCCCTCTTTCTTCCCCCGTCTCTCTCCCTCTCCCTCTCGCACCTCTATCCTTCACTCTCTCTTTCCTTCATTCCCCACTCTCTCCATCCCCTTGGTTCTCTTTATCCCTCCACCTTCCCCTTGCTCTCTCCATTTTCCCCTCTCCAACCTTTTCTCCCTCTCCATCTCCCTCTCCCCCACTCCCTTTATTGCTTTCCCTCACTCTCCCTGTCCTTCCCACTTCTCCAATTCTCCCTCTCCCTCTCTCTCTTCATCTCCCTCAGTCTCTCTCCCTTGCTCTCCCTCTCTCTCCCTTTAACTCTCACTTTCCCTCCCAGTTTCTCCTTCAACCCACTTGCCTCCCTCCCTCTCTCACACACCCTCTCTGTCCCTCTCTCTTGTTCTCTCTCTTTGTCACTCTCTCCCTCTCCCACCCTGACTCTCACACCCTCTCTCTCTCTCCATCTCCCTCCTCCCCTCTCTCTTAATCTTTCTGTTACTCTACCTCTCTCTCATTCTACCTCCATCACTTCTGATTCTCCCCTCACTCTCTCTCCCTCCACCTCCATCCCCTTCTCTCTCGCTCTCTCTCACTCACTCACCCACCATTGTTCTCTCACCCATGCTCTCTCTCACTCTCCTTCTCCCTCACTATCTCCCTCCTTTTCTCTCCCTTTCTCTCGCTCGTTGTCCCTCACTCTTCCCTCGGTCACTCACTCTGCATCCCCTTCCCTCTCTCCCTCTCTCTATATCTCTCTCTCTCACCCTCCCTCACTCTCTCCCTCCATCTCCCTCTTTTCCCCCTTTCCTCCTGCTCTCTTTCCCTCTCCCTCTCTCTCTCTCTCTCTCTCTACCACCCCATCCATCTCTCCCTCTCTCTCCTTCTTTGCCCTACATCACTCTCCACCACTCTCCTATCCCCCCATCCATGTCTCTGTCTCCCACACCCACTTACTCTTTCGCCCTCGCTCTCCTCTCCCTCTCCTCTCCCTCCTTCCCTTTCTTTCCCCTTGTTTCTTCTTCCCAATCTCTCTTCCTCTCAATCACACTCATTATCTTCCTTCTCTTTCATCCCTATATCCCTCCTCCATTCCCTCCTCCATTCTCACCCGTCCCCAACCCTCCTCTTTGTTTCACACACCCCCTCCTCTCTCTCTCTCTCTTCCCCACATCTCTTTTAAGTGTTTGTAACCGTAACAAAATGAAAATAGAGGTATCAAAGTGAGAATAGATTATAAACAAAATCTAAAATATAATTCAAATACTCTAAGCTAAAAAATCAAAATAATTTGAAAAAAAAGTAATTATTTATTTATTTATTT
>APFE030372378.1:84299-105334 GCA_000404065.3 Pinus taeda
ATTAATAGTAATATTATTATTATTATTATTAACTTTTAGCTAATATTACTAGCTTATGATCTGCATAATTTTATTACAAACTAATATTATTCCTAGGGCTACATTTTTGTATCATTTTAATTGTTAATGTTATAACTTTTATTATAAGGTTAATATCTTTTTCTAGGAAAATTGGCCGAGGGTGAAAGATTCGTTTATTATTAATTATATTAAAGAGTAATACAATATAATTCAAACCTGATTAAGGGAGGATAAAAGATAAAATGAAACAAAGGAAAGCAGGGATGAAGAGGCTAGGAAGACAGCGCTGGGATCCAGCAACTACTAATCTTCCAGCCGTCATCCCTATTAAGATTATTATGCCTTTTTTCAATTTCAAGGGCCTCTCTAAATTTACGATGGTGAAACTGCGCAACTCTTGCAATGACATGAGCCTTTTCTATACAGACATGATGTTTAGTCTTCTCGGCATGCTCTACAAGGGTCGAGGACTTGGCCCTTCCATGCTTTAAGTCTACCGAGTGCTCATTAATCCTTTGATTAATAGAACGACTAGTCTCACCAATGTATGGTGTCCCACAAGAACAGGGAATGACATAGACGCCCTTCATGTCTTTAGGGTCGACAGGATCATTTACAGATCTCAGGGAGCTACGGATGGTATTAAGAGGTCTAAAGGTCGCGGGGACATTGTGCCTCTTAAGAATCCTGGCAATCCTGTCAGTGGTCCCTTGGATGTAAGTTAGGTGAACCCCCATGACCCGATCATTAGGATCTTTTTGGATCGAAGGCTCCTTACGGGCCTTGAGGAAGGCTTTTTGACCCAGGTGTCTACTGTAACCATTTTTAACAAAGACATCTAGGAGATGAGCCTTCTCCTTTTCCAAGCTCTTTTCATCAGATATTCCTAAATCACGGGTAGCAAGCGTGCTGAGAACGCCCAAATTTTGAGCGGGGAAATGATGGGAGCTAGCATGGAGATATTGATCAGTATGAGTCTTCTTTCGAAATACCTGGTGGGAAAAGGAACCATCCATATTCTTAGAAATGAGAACATCCAGGAACGGAAGACAGCCATTGACTTCCTTCTCCATAGTGAATTTAATGGCAGAGGACTGATTATTGAGATGACGGAAGAAAAGATCCAACTCAACATGACCATGAGACCAAACAACACCTGTGTCATCTACAAATATCTTCCATAGCTTCGGTAAGAGATGGGCGGAGGCCAAAGCTTTGGACTCAAAATCCTCCATTAAAAGATTAGCGACAATAGGGGACAGGGGGAGCCCATGGCAACCCCACAGGTTTGCTCATAGAACCCTCCTTCGAAGCTGAAAAAGGTGGAAGTAAGGCACAACTCAACAAATCGAGCGGTATCAGGGTCAGTAAGCTTGTTGATAACCTCCATGGCCTCATTGATGGGAATACAAGTGTATAGGGAGACCACGTCGAAACTTACCAGAATCTCCTTAGGTTCAAGCTTAATTCTCTTGAGATCATCAATAAATGATGCAGTCTTTGACGAAAGACTCCGTGCGACCAACCAAGGGTCTAAGCTTCAAGGCGAGGAATTTGGCAAGGAGGTAAATAGGACCACCTATGGTATTGATAATGGGTCTCAAGGGAACCCCTTCCTTGTGGACCTTTGGAAGGCCATAGATCCTAGGTGTAATGGGGTTGCCTTCTATGAGTTTATGGGATAAAGGATTAGTGGAATTACAAGACTTGATCGCAAGGGCTACTGCTCTAGAAACCTTCTTAAGAGGATTTTTGGAAAGATTTTTATAGCTTCCACTATTGCAAAGATGATCTAACATCTTGTTTTGGTAATCCTCTCTATCAAGGATGACAGCAGCCCCTCCTTTATCTGCTTTCAATACAACGACATCGCGATTCTGGTTTAAGGTTTTCAGAGCCTCAAACTCAGCTTTGCTAATATTACTCCGGGGAGGTTTTTCTCTCCTCAAGGCCACGGCACAATCTTGCCTAATCGTGTCTTTAGTTTTATCAGGAAGGCTCTTAATACCAAATTACACGTCGCAGATGATGTCTTCAACCGGAATTTTCTTAGGAGCTAAGGCAAAATTAAGACCTTTTCCTAAGAGACTGAAAACAGACGGGGGAAAGGAAAAGCTAGATTGATTGATCACCTTATTTCCAGGGGGCAGATGACGAGAATATCCTCCATGATTATGATCAGTGTTATAATTATTATAGTTATAAAGAAAATCCTTACTATTATTATTGTTATTATTATTATGGATATTACTAATCTCATTCCTATCTACTTCCTTATTATTATTATAATTATATTTATAATTATTTACTTCACTATTATTATAATTATTGTTCTTATCTTTGTTCAAATTATTATTATTATTATGAATATTCATCTTCTAATTCCTAGCTACCATATTATTGTTATTAATTTCTTCACCATCATTGTTATAATTTTTATTATTAATATTATTATTATTTACTATACTATCATTATAATTAATAATATTATTATTAACTATAATACCCATTATTCCTTTCACTATTAGTATAATTAATACTAATACTAATATAATTTAATTATTATTTACTATACTATCATTATAATTAATAATAATATTATAATTATTATAATTATTAACTCCTTCACTATTATTATCGCTGTTAATATTATTATACTCATCTTTGTAAATATCATAACGATTATTACACAGGGTATTCTCACCAATTCCATAAACTCCATTCATGCATGAGCCATAACCAGGTAACGAACAAAACCAACCGTCGATGAGATCCGTGGGGTTCTTACCATCACGAGCTTGCCTGCCATCAAGAAATCCATCGCATGCCCGCTGTTGAGAAGAGGCCAGAGACCCGCTGACCGGAGACTCACCATTCGACGGAAAGGCAAGGATCGGATCCGGGGCTGAGATGACAAAAGGCATCGCATCAACTGGGGACTGAACAGAGCTGAAGAGCAGAGGGGAGGCACGTAGAAGGGAGGAGCTTGACCCATCATCTGAATGGTGAGGAGGAGAACAAACAATATCGTCGGGCGAGGGTCCAATAGCAGGAGAATTGACTGGTTTAATGCATAGAGACTGCGGCCAACTGGGGTTGCTGCTGGATTTAACGTTGGGAGGTTGGAACGACAATCCAAACTCTAAGCGGACCCCGTATTGCCAGAGCTGGAGGAGCACGGATATGAACAGATCGATAAGGGATCTCCAGAAACCCAAGAATTGAGGACAGAAACTTGGTTCGTCGAGACCCGACTGTTCGATGGAGGAACTGAAGCTAAATCAGGGGGCGAAGCGGAACGCTTTGATAGCTTAAGAAACTTAGCGGACTGTCTGAGCTTGAGTAACTCCTCCAAGCACTGGGATTTAAGAGTCGAGCAGGCATCAATTCTCGCCCAAAGGGACGCGGGGAAAAGACTCAAAAGCTCAAGATGCAAACCCAGAAGGAGCTGGAAAAGCTGGTCTAGATTCTTCCTTACTCTGCAAATCTCAGATCTAACCAACCCTAAGATGGCTCTTAGAAAAATGCCATGATTTTTGGGGATATTAAGGTTATGCTTAATTAGGGCAAAGCCCAAAATAACTGATGAATCCCTGCATTTCTTTAGAAATGCCAGATCGGACTTCAACTTTGAGACCTGCAAGCGTGCCCGTTTGAAACGATGAAATTTTTTCATAGTGGCTTCTCCGTGCAGGGAAATTATTATAGAATTTAGACTTCTGTGATCCATAATCTATTTGAGAATGATTTCGGCAAAATCACCCGTGCTTTATTTTATATATATATATATATATATATATATATTATATATATATTATAATATTATATATATATATATATATATATTAAATAATATTAATATTATTATACTTATATCACTATTATGATAAGTAATTAATTCAAATAAACTAATATCAATATTACTAATATGATATAGTATTAATAATAAATATATTATTATTATTATTAACTTTTTAGCTATATTACTAGCTTTGATCTACATATTTATTATTACAAACTAATATTATTCCTAGGGCTACATTTTGTATCATTTTTAATTGTTAAGTTTATAACTTTTTATTATAAGGTTAATATCTTTTTTCTAGGAAAATTTGGCCAAGGGTGAAAGATTCATTTATTATTAATTATATTAAAGAGTAATACAATATAATTCAAACCTGATTAAGGGAGGATAAAAGATAGTGTGAAACAAAGGAAAGCTGGGATGAAGAGGCTAGGAAGACAGGGTTGGGATCCAGCAACTACTAATCTTCCGGTCGTCATCCCTATTAAGATTATTAGGCCTTTTTTCAATTTCAAGGGCCTCTCTAAATTTACGATGGTGAAACTGTGCAACTCTTGCAATGACATGAGCCTCTTCTATACAGACATGATGTTCAGTCTTCTCGGCATGCTTTGCAAGGGCCGAGGACTTGGCCCTTCCATGCTTTAAGTCTGTCGAGTGCTCATTAATCCTTTGATTAATAAAACGACCAGTCTCACCAATTATTATAGAATTTAGACTTCTGTGATCCATAATCTATTTGAGAGATTTTTGGCAGGGATATTTAGCCAATTTCCAACATTTTCTAAATGTACAAAACTATCCTCACTATCAGGATCTAGGTGAATAAGAGAAGAAACCAAAATATCGATGAAGAGTTTCCATTTAGAGGTTTCGTCACCTATCATGCCTAATTATTTAGCCAATTTCCGACTTCTAGAGCCTAACTCCTATGCTAAATCAAATTTGGCATTGGCCAAATAATATATGTTTTGTTAATGTAAGGAGGGAAAAAGTCCTTCTAAGTGTTGATATGAATTCCCAAGGCCTATCCATGAGTTGAGACCATTGCACACACCGAAACCATTACTAATTTTCCATGCCACCCAATTTCCAATTCATGAAGACAAAATTTTATGAGGATTTCTAAATAATTGATGCATTTGGAACATTTTGGAAGGGTTCCTAAACCATCTAATAACCAACTAAGCTTTAAAATATTTCGATCACATAGTTCATCCATACATCATATTTTCATCTAACATTCTCCAAAAGATCTTTATAGATAGTGATTGATCAAATATAGGTGGATTATTTAGGCCCCAACCGCCCAGAGATTTAGGCTTTGCAATGGAGGACCACCTTTCAATATGGATGCTCACTTGCCTAACCCAAGACAACAAAAATCTATAGCAAAGACTTCATATATTTTTGATATTTCCTTTCAAAATATTAGCTGTAGATGACCACATATAAGAATCACTTCCAAGGAATATTTAACAAGGATTAGTCTCCCTCCCCAGGACAAGAGTCTATTAGCCCAAGCATGAATTTGTGCTTCAATTTTCTGAATACACCATATCCAATTGGCTTTGATGTATGCATATGGTTTTAGGATAAAACCTAGTTATTTTAATCCATCATCCATATCCTAACCAAAGAGGGTGAAAACTATAGCAGGGATATTCTTTAAAGCATTCAGAACATAGGCCCATGCAATAGAATACTTTTCCACATTGATATTCATACCTGTTACCAATTCAAATTTGTCTAGAATATATTTAATGGAAGATATGTTATGAGCATTTCTGTCTAGAAAGAGTAGAATTTTGTCTAGGAATATGAGATTTTTGATGGATATATTGTTTGAAATCTTAATTCCCTATATATCTCCCCTCATAATAGAATTATTTATTGGCCCACCTAGAAATTTCGCAACCAACAAAAATAAGAGTGGGGACAAGGGACATCCTTCACGTCCACCACAAGATGCTTTTAAGAACCAGGAAAGCCTACCATTGATAAGGAATACAAAGTTTACAAAAATTATGCATACCATAATCTAATTTGTGATCAAATGATGCAACAATGTTTTTTAGAAAGAGATGAAACTAGATCACCAAACTACTTTTTGATCTCCCATATAGAATTGGTTCTTTTCCCAAAATTTGCAAAGCTATGAAAAAACTTCATAATTTTATCTCCCTCTGCCATCCATACTACCCAATGTTTTTTTTATGTCAAATCTCTTCTTCTCTTGCAACGAGTTCCCACTTGGAGGATTCCAACGAACACAAAGTATCACAATCTTCCTTAGAGAAAGGACATCTTGCATTTGAACCAAAGGTTTGTCAATTTTTTCTTCCACTTGTAGAAGGGATGCTTGTCACTTTTTATAGTGAGTTCAACCCCAATTTTTTTTATCTTAAATTTGAAATACTTATGACAATTAAAATTTCATTGTATGCATGATATTCTAGTGTCAAGGTCGACATGAACTCAATTGGACTTGGTCTAGTTACTAAAGTATTCTTTCTTGAGCCAAGAAGAATTAAACTTAAAAGGTGCCAAAGGTAATTTCTCTTGTGATTTGATACAAAGTAGAATAGGGAAACTATTAGATCGTCCTCCCAACTCCCCTTAAGATTTTATAAGGAGATCAAAAGAGAAGATTGACTCCAGAATGAGGAAGCAATCAAGGCACTTGGAGATAACACTATCCTGGGTTCTAAGGCAGTGCCAAGTCACAATAAGATTAATAATATTCATATCAAAATAGCCTTATGCATTCAGGGAAATTGGAAAAAATGAGAGCCAATCAATCCAGGTGAGAGATATTTTCCCAAAAATTTACAAAATGTTCGACGGGGATAATAATTTTTTAGGAATTTTTACAACATTCACATGTGATAAATAATTGAATGAATGGAAGGCCATGATATTTATGAATTGCGATTGAGCACCCAAAATAGGATGCAATTTCATAATGTCTCTTGTTGGAAAATGAACCTTTTCCTTATCATGTTGTTTTGATGAAGGATGATCATATTTTTCCACCTTTTCTATCCATATTTTATGTGGAGGTGCATCATCAACCAACTTCCAGTCACAATTTGTAGCTAGATTTCCTACTTTGCAACAAACAAAACATCAAAACAATATTTTCCAATTGTCAACAATTTGATTCCATTTCTTCCCTTTGAACACAAGATTTATCTCTTCATAAAGATCATCTTTCATGTCAACCACAATATTTATCCATGCAACTCTTTAATCCACCTTAGAGAAACAAGCGAGTAAAACACCAATTAATTTCCTAGTTTGTTACTAATGGCTTCAAAATGTTGTTTCAACTAAAATGCTAGTGGGAATCCATGCAAGAGTGCCCATGTTTTCTTGGTTTTTAATGAATCCCACTTTGGATCAAAATACATATGCCATATGTTTAGATGGAGGCCCAATTTACCTCATGACCATTCCTTAGTGAGAAGGAGGTCAAATTCTACATAGGGTTTTAGAAAAACACAAAACCAAACTTTACATAAAGTATGAAATGGTGGAAGAAAACCATGTAAAGGGGACTAGAATTCCTGCCATCATGCTTCAATGTTGTTGCCTACAAAGTGTTCCCCATGAATATCCCCACAAGGTCCCTCTCCATTGGATCTATAATTTTTTCTAACCTAACATCTTCCCCAACCATCATAGACAATTTTTTCTTTCACCTTTATAGAGGTGCCTTTCTTCTTAGCAGGGAGATGATAAGAACCTTTGGTTGGATTTCAAAATAGGTGATGATGGATTGGGGTTTGAAAAAAACATCTCATTAATATCCACATTAGAAGTGACTCACTGACCATTAACTACAATAATGTTGGAAGAGGGTAAAACATGTGTAAACTCAAAATATTTCAGTGGTAATTGTCCTGAGGAGTACACAATATTTAATACAATTATGCCACTACATTCGAGGGTGGAAAAGTTGCAATCCGGAACATCCTCAGTCATTGTGGTGGTACAAGAAAGGGACACCTAAGTCCCAATAAAATGAAACATACATCCAAAAACTAGAAGGAATTATTACATTAGTGAAAAAACACAATGTTGTTGGAAACTCTGACTAATGTGAGTAAATGCAAGACCCTGGATTTTCCTTCATTGTGAAGAGAATGAAAATTCCCAAGAAAATTCTATTTGATATGGTAAGCAAGAGATTTTTTCCTAAAAATGTTTAAAAAAGGACATCCCTGAAAGTCCTTACTATGGAGACAAACCCCCTCACCAAATCAACTTCATCACCTTCAAGCCCATATTAAACATGAAAGTTTAATAAAGAAACACATTTACTCATTTTATCGAGTGTATTGTTGCTCTCAACAAACCACATCATTAATTTTTATTGTATTTTTGTATGCAAAAAATAATACTATTTTTATTTTCATTTCTCATTTTCTAATTAGTTATTTTATGAATATTATAGCCTCAATAATTTATCAAATATATTCATATAATTATTACCATAAATTAAATTAATAATTTTTTAACATAAATGATAAGGACTTTGTATTAATTATGTGCCTTGTTGCAAAAAGATACACAAGATATTTACATCTTTTCAAGAGATGCAAAACATTCAAGATGGTTTGAAAGGAAAAACTTGAAATTTCCTTCGAGACAGTTGTTACATTTCTTCTTGGAGCGATAACATAAAGTAATTCTTGTAGGTTTTAACCCTGTACAAAAATTACCTGTATACGAATTCTAAAACACAGAAAATAATCAATGCGAGAGCATAACACATAAAACACATATACACAAAGAATCTCCCCTGGATCCCAAAACCAGGACTACCAGCATGATTTTTCATTATGTTCCTTTCAATTTTACAATACATATTTATACATGCTGAAGCATCCAATACCATGGACCGAAAACCATCGTGTCCAAAACCATGGACTGAAAACCATCGTGTCCAAATCCATGTGTGAAAATCATGCACAAAACCATAGGTAGGTCTGCCCAACCTAATATAGGGTCCAAAAACAAAATTTTCTGGGGCGCTTCCCTGAACCCCATAGAGGGGGGTTACCTGCACCCCTCAAACCCCCTGTGATGCCCTCGCTACACAATCAATGCAACGAAGGGGATGCTCCGCCCCCCCTTTAACCCCCCGATTAACTACGTGGGCTAGTCGTGGAAAGAATATAACACAACCCAACATTCTCCCACTTGTTTTTTTCTTTCCACAGCGATCCACAAGAGAGTTTAGTCATTTATCTAGCCCTGCAATGCCCATTCTTTCTCTACACCAAGAGAACTTCTCAGAGCTCACATATTTTGTCAATGCATCTACAGTATTCTTCAAAGTGTCCACCTTTACCAGCAACACCTTTTTGTCTTCTATCATATCCCTCACAAAGTGATACTGAACATCAATGTGCTTTGTCTTTGAATGATATAGCAGGGTTCTTTGCCAAGAAAATTGCACTTTGGCTGTCACAGTCTATCCTTATAGCTCCCTGTACTAACCCCATACTTGAACACAATCTCTGCAACAACTGCTTCCTTGCTTGCATGAGTGGCGCCATGTATTCTACCTTATAGTTGATAGTGCCACTACAGATTGTTTCTTACTCATCCAACTGACTGCACCTCCAAATAGATTAAACACATACCCACTTGTAGATCTTCTCTGATCCATATCTCCAGCCTAGTTGGTGAGCACCAGTATTGGAGCAATAATGCTGTAACTCCTGGGCTTCCTTCTTTACTTTTATCAACCTAGTAGTTCGTAACAAACTTGGAAGTGACGGTGTTGTATGCACAAGTACTAGTTCTTACTACAAGCTGTCACTTGGTCAACTGGCACAAGATCACTAGGAGCTCAACCCGACTTCTATAGATTCTATAAGAAGCTCTATATGTGATGAAAGAAAGGAAAGATACTCTACTTGCGAAAAGGAAAAGAAGACTGAAATGTAAAGTAAACCTAGCAAACCCTACTTAACCAACTAATCCTACTTTCGTAGAAAGAGAGATGAAAAAACATGAAATGAATGCCATTACCTACTAAGGGAGTAAACAACATCTATTCAAGCTATTTCTATAAGTAAATGAACAAAAAAACATCTTTTTGGATTTTTATGTATTTTTATGTGAAATTGTCATGCATGTAATTTATTTTAGTGTGAATGTGACAGTGATTAGGTGGCCATGGAGGGTGATTTTGGGACTTGAGAAGATGTAGGATGGTGTGGATGGGTCCTAGGAGGTCTCAAGTAGCCTTCTGGAGGCTTTTCCCACAATCGGACTTCAAAAAGAATCCTACAAGAAAATCTACAAGAGGCTGCAGGGGATCTACAGGAGGTCTACACTGACTCTACAGGAGGATGCCAAGAGTAGTTTTGGAGGTTTTGAAGGTGTGAGAGTGGGTGGAAAGGGTTGTTGAAGGCTAAGATGATGTGTTAAGGTGCCTAGGGGTCACCAAGAATTGCTAGGAGAGGAAAAGATGGTCGAGAGAGAAAGAAATCCTATGGAAACACATAGAAAACTAAGGGAAATTTGAGGTGAACTTCGGGTGACCTGTAGGGCATAGATCAAGGAGAGAATGTGATGGCGGGTAGGCTGACTTGCTGTGAGAAAAGATTTGCTACAAAAGGACCTAAAAATCAAACAAGGAGATTAAGCAAACAAGGAAACTAAATACATCAAAAATATAATTTTGCATCAAGCTAATCTAGATGATGAGCTATGGAAAGGAATGTTGAAGAATGCTATAATGAGAGAAAGCATGTAAGGAAACTTATTGCAAGACAGAAATGAGCATGGTGAAAGAGATCTAAATCAAGGCATTAACCTTCTAACAAACTGCAACACTCGAAATCCTATGGAGAAGGCAAATCTATGTTTTCCTTGTGGCAGCAAGAGGGTCTTGGCCTCAGTTTATGGTCCGAAAAGGAGGAAAGGAGACCAAGGCTCTGTTGATGGCCTTTTTTTATCTTCTTTCTATCATTGTTCAACCTTATATAGGAAACTCAATTGGAAACAACCTTCTAAATCACCAAAAGCAACCTATTCTTAACCAAGGAAGAGATTTATCTAACAACAACTGATTCATAAACTGAAACAAAGCATATAAATACAAACAAGAGGAGCTTGGATATTTGGATTGGGCTCTAACCCAAGAGCTTCAACCCGCTGAGGTAACTCAGTGCCAACTCAAAAAGGATCTCATCTTTATTATCAAAATAATAATAGGATTACATGAAACTGTCAACAAAAGTAAGCTCGAAGTTGAGCAGAGCAAAGTTGCAACAAAATTTTGAAAATTTGACTAACTTCCTAATGAGGCCCTAGGACTTTCTACTTATACAACTAAAGCCCCCAATAGCTTCCTTAAAATTAGGGAGGCTTGGCTTTCAAAACTTGAGGTAAACATAAGTTATCCTCCAGTTGGTCAACTTCCTCCTAGTGCATTGATTTGGTTGTTTGTGCTCCGAGCTGCATGAAGGAGAATTCTAAGTGGGGAGTCATAAATGAGGGGGACACCCTCCTATAAATCCTTTCCTTTGTTAACTTCAAATTATTGTTTCTAATTTTCCATTAAATCTTTGACTTTGTCTTCAAAATTCAACAAAAATCTGCATTAAACACATATTAGACTCCATGGCAACATAACCAACCGAACTCACTCCATAAGCATAAATATAATAAAACATGGAATAACCTAAGAGAATGGTTGATTAAACTATGTTAGGAGGGAAAATAATCCCATATAATTACCCATTTCTGGGGCTCATATCACCCCCCTACTGAAGGTGTTGCTCATCCTCTGAGCAACTTAGTCCATCTCCTCATCTTTGATGGCCCTGATGGCCTCCCTGACATCCCATGCTTCTGATGTGAGCTCCTCTTCTCTATCATGGAATCCTACATTTTTTTCCACCTCTTCCCACTGTTTTTTCTCTTCTTCCTCTTTTCTTCCTTCTAGCATGCCTAGCAGCAGTGGGGGACTCAATTTGAGGCCAAACCAATTGACCTTTGAATTCTGCATAGAGCGCTTGTACAATGGCACTCTCCTTAATGCTTCTTTCATTCTTGTTGGGGAGTGATACTCCCTGATCTGTAAACTATGTGGTAGGGTGTTCCACCTCCTCATACAAGCATGAATATAGTCATCCCCAAGTAACCTTTCCATGTCCTCAAAATGTGCAATGGCCTGAGCCCAATCCTTGATATACTTAGGGGCAATTTGGGGATTATTCGCAAGCAGCTGGTGTGTGCTGATGAGAGCCATGGGATCTAATGGCTTAGCTCTGATCATTAAGGGCTAATTCTGCTCCTTTATCATCAACTTCCTGTTATCAGGAAATCTATTTTCCACTCGGAGCTGCTAGTCCCACTAATACTGGTAGCTATCTTAGAAACAAACAAACTAAAACTACTTTTTCTTTCCTTTATGAGAAGTAGATAAGAGGGGAACAAAGGACACCAACCTTAGTCTTGCGCTTGGTTCCTTACTTGGTTCCTCTCTCTTCTGATAGATCCTTGCCACTTCTCCTTCGTCTACCCGGCTTCAAAGAGCATCTGTGGAATCAAAGCAGCATAACACTATCCAAGAACAGAGATCTACAATCATAAACAATATAGGACCAGATATATATTGACCACACAAATGCATATATCATCAAACATACAAGAATGTGGAGGAAAACTTGAATAGCTTTATTAATATCAAGAAATAGCAAAGAGGATTACAACCAATTGTTCTGAGCCAGTGTCATCCTCTCAGCATGAAACCTTCTTCACCTCATTGAAAGCTTAGTCACCCAACACTATATTTTTCACCAAGAAACCAACAACACTTCCTTACAAAATACAAGATTCCAGCCTCTGGATCTCTGTGATGAGGGATCCATATATAGATGTTTGCAGGGGGGTGAGTCAGCTGCTAGGTTTTTTATTAGTGTCCTCTCTCTGATATTTCCTGGTTCCACTTGGAGATTCATGATCTCTTACTCATCCCTAGGCAAATTCAGAGAGGCAAGTGTCATAGGAGAAGTTTCTGGAAGATTCCATGATCCTCCACCTTGCAAACTGTCTCTGCCATTTATCCACTCTCGCTCATCGCACCCTACAGAAGGGCTTTCCAGTATGCATCACACCCTGTACACTGAGCATGTGGGATGCATCGTACCCTTAGAACTGAGCAACCTGTATGGTCCATTTTTGACCAGTTCTGAGCAGTTTTCCATGGAGAACTTCTGGGAGAAGATGTAATCAGCTGACCTTGTTCTTTTAGGGTGTGAAGTAGGGACTTAGAAGCCCTTGGTTTATGGACATGTATGATTGGGGTTGTAGTGCCCAAAAATGTCTATAACACTTCCTTATCTCTGCTGCCCTTAATTCCTCATGATTCATCCATGATGCCATGGCCATTAGTTGCAGGTCCCCTAGCCTACCATTGGGGTTTCACACATTCATATCGATGAGCGCCATGTTATGCAAATATAAGTCTGCTATTTTTGCCTTGTCTTTTGATGAACTTTGGTCACATAGGTCCATAAACTATCTATAATCTTGGAAAGTCATTGTGCCTCTCTGTGCCCAAGTCTTTATCTGAAATTGCAGTCATTGGTCCTTGAGGTATAGTCCATATGATTTTGTTGGTGTTCTGCATTGCAGTGCCTCCATGGACCAGTTGGCCATGCATGCCAATTATGTCTGTTTTTCTTACAACTATCTTTTTAGCAATTCATTTTCTGTTTGAAGGTGAGTTCTTGTGATTGCTTCTCTATTTCTGACAGCACTTAGTTCTCTGCCCATTCTCTGAGTTGATTCTCCATATGGAAAATATTCTCAACTCCCTTGGATTTTGCGATTTGCATCCACCTATGGCTTCTTATTCTCTCTTCCTCCAATTCAAAGAAAAGTGGGATTGCAAATTTCTTTGGAATGATTTCCCCCCCCCTCAAGAAGATTGTAGTAATAGCCCAAATTAGGCTGGGGGTCAGGCTCTTGAGCCTCTATTGTTTCCCTTTCCCCTGTGATTATCCTTATAGTCTTTTTTCAAGTTTCTTGGTCTTCTGTAGTCTTGACAAGGTCTCCTGTAGAACAGTTTGTGCCTCCTGTAGGACTATTTTTGAGTCTTGTAGTTCCACTTTTTCCTTCCATGTGGGAGATCTAAGAGTCCCCCTTTCATAAGTGATAGGTGCCTTGGAAGGGAATTTCTTCCCTTGGGCAGAGGGTGAATCTTCAATAACAATGGGAACTTTAGAAGAAGGCTGGGGTTTCCCTTGTTTGATCCTTGTGCTCTTCCTAGCTTTGAAATACATTGAGGTTTGCCTCTTCCTCTTTTGTTTGGGTTTAATTGGGGTGCTAAGGGTGGCAAGAGTAGCTTCTACCTCTCTTTCTAGGGTCTTAGGAGACATCTCTATATTTTCTGCCCCCCTTTCTCCTCCTTCTATCTTTCTCTCTGTCTCTGTTGGTTTTGTTTCCTCCTGTTTTGTTTTGGTTTCCTCCTCCTCTATTTTGGTTTCTTCTTTCTCTGTTTTGGTTTCTTCCTTCTCCACTTCTTGTTCCTCAGTTTCTTCCCCTTCTCCCCCTTGTTTCGCCTCCTCCTCACTATCAAAAGGACTGATATCATATGTGAGGGGCTTTATGTCATCTTCTACTATCATGTTTAAGAAAATCTCCCATGCTATGGGGATTGTGAAGGTATGGGGGGATTCTTCCACTAACATTTTAATTAACCCATGGTGACCAACTAATCTGGACCTCCTCCCTTCAACTTAATGTTGGAGTCTATGAGGGACTGCAGGAGAAAATAGGGGATGTTGAGTTTCTGGGGTGTTGGAGTGTTCATGCCATATCTCAACTCATGGAGGAGTCTAAAATGGTAGCCATAGACTATGCTATACCTCCCTTCACAGGAAATATATTTGATGATTTGGTAACTGATATCATCCCAATGGTAGGGTATGCTTGTCCTTCTAATGCCATTTTTTTCTTCTACAGGATGTTCATTGTTTTGGAAGAAGTTTTTCTTGGCAGCCTATCTAATTGGTTTTTCATCTTTGCTCCAAGGTAATCCAAGAGGAAGGGTGGTAACCCTATTGATAAATTCTGGGGTGATTTGCATGGAGAGACCTCTAAAAGTAATAGTGGCATGGGTCCTTGAGTGAGGGACTAAAGAAAGGGCAAATTCTTGAGAAACTTCTTCATCAAACCCTCGGAATTTCTCAAAAAATGGCATCCAATTTCCTTTGGTGAATATGGCTACTACTTGGGGATGTTCATGGAGCCTGGTTGAATTTGTGGGCTCCTTCCTCATGAATCACCCTATAATTTTTATTATACCCCCTTTGAACACAAAATTATGGAGACAAGAATTTTGAAGAAAACAGGGAAACAGAGGAGAACTGTGTTTTTTTTTTTTAAGAAAACAGGTAGAATTTTTTTCTAGAATTCTTCTTCTTCTATGGACTCAATTGCTCCTTAAAATTATATCATTCCTTGCACATATTGATAATCAAGGTGGGTATGCACGAAACCTACCTCCTCAAGCCTGAAATCGAGCAAAAACCCCGTGTTTTCTCCTTAAAAACAGCGTACTGCCCCTCCTATAGAACTGCCTGTAGGTGCTCTTATAGAATGTCGATAGTAGGAGGATGGATGAAAGCGATGAAGAATGATGGTTTCAAGCCTACGGGGGTGAAAAAGAGATTGTTTCAGCTAAGTGGATGAGGATGAAATGAAAGAAAAGGTGGTGAAGGAGTTTCGAGGAGGAGTACTTATTCCTTCTTTTAGATATTTCCTATGAGGGGGTGAGCTGGCAAAAAAAATGTATGTTGCCATATTTGGACCATTGGTCCCCACTCACCTTATCATCATGTTTTCTTCCCACAATCACCTCCCATCATTGCATCGGATTTTGAAAACCCTCCACTACTTGTCCTTGAGATTTTTCTCTGAGTTTGGCTACATGCATGTGTGGTGGCAACTCCGGATGAGCGCAGTCAACTAGATGAGGGTGGCTAGTTAATTGGCCACCTTTTCTCATTCAATCCTAACCATCTCATTTACTTATGCATATTTTTCAATTACACCAATGCAACAGAGAAGCGGGTTATTCACTTACTTGTGAGTCGAATGTATGTGCTGTGAGGCATTTTGGCTCCTTTTGCTGCTGCATGCTTGTATTTCCTTTGCTGCATGCTTGTATTTCTTTTACTACATGCTTTCTGCTTTCTGATGTATGGCTGGATGTTTTGTGTAGGTATCCTCTGGCTGGATCTAGCTTCGGATTTCTCCTTTAACCCCATGGTTGCACTTCTTTTGCTGTTGTGGCTTGATTTTAACAAGATCAACTGCTACATGAATTCCTACAGGAGCTCCTGTAGCTACTTCTCCCTTTAAAATTTTAGCTGATTTTTATGCTGGAAGTGGTGAGGATGATGCCATAGATGATGATGGAGATGGAGAGGTACTTGGTAAGCTGCAGGTGATATTTGAGGTGTTGCTCCCTTTATTTTTTGTTGTTTTTTTCTAAAAACTAGTTTCTATGTTTCCCTGTGACAGGAAGGAAAAAGTGATGATGATGATGTGATGCATGTGTGGGATGGATGGCAAGGAAGGTGGATAGCTGTAGGAGGGTATACATGCTCTTTATGAAGCTTCCCAGCCCCTCAGTACTACTTTTGGAACCATTTCTAGCTCTCGGTGATTTCTACAGGAGCCTCCTGTAGAAAACACAGGGCCTCCTGTAGAACACACAATTTCGGAAAGAAGAACATAGTGGGGTGGAAAGAAGGTCAGAAATGATGGAGAAGAGTGTGGAGGAGATGAAATAGGATTTGTGGCATCTTCTCTTTATCCCTGTGGTCCTCCTGCAACCTGCAATGCACATTAAAATTCAATTTTCTTTTTCTTCTTTTCTTTGGTTTTTTTTTTTGAAAGACAACTAGGGCGCCTCAAGGAGGTTTTCACCCTGATTGCTTGCCCTAGGCACCTCCAAGGGAGGTTTTCACATAGGGATCTTATTCTCTTTTTTTCCTCTTTTTTTTGCATCACTGGGCTACCTCAGAAGAGGTTTTCAACCCAATGATGGGACTCAAGTGCCTCATGGAGGTTTTCACTTGAGTCCTTATTATTTTTTTCTTTTTTCCCTGTTTCTTCAGTGTGTGGAGGTTGAGAAATGCCCCATTACCATCACTGTTTTATTCAGATCTTCAATGAAATCTCACTTGGAGAGGGGCTTCTTGTAAATTTTCAACCTATGTCCATTGACAAGCATGGGGATGGCTTCCTCATCAATGGTTTTGATTAGGACTGAACCATTGTCATTGCATTTTTCCACAGTGTAGGGTCCTGGCCATCTTGTCCTCAACTTGCCCTTGAAGTCTTTATACCTTGAATCATAGAGCAGTGCCCAATCTCCCTCTTGGAATTGCTTCTCCTTGATATTTTTATCATGCCATATCTTCCTCTGAAGCTGAACTACCTCTGTGTGGAGGAGGGCCTGCAATCTTTGTTCATCCAATCCATTGAGCTAGAGTAGTATTTCCTTCTATGCATGGCTGAGGTCTAGGTCCAGCTGAGCTACCATCCTTAGTGTATTGTATTCAAATTCTATTGACAGCAAAGCCTTCTTCCCATAGAGCAGTTCTTAGGGTGTGAACCCTGTGGTGGTCTTCCATGTTGTGTTGTAGGCCCAGGTGGCCTCAACTAATCGGTCTGCTTTCCTTCTATGCATGGCTGAGGTCTAGGTCCAGCTGAGCTACCATCCTTAGTGTATTGTATTCAAATTATATTGACAGCAAAGCCTTCTTCCCATAGAGCAGTTCTTAGGGTGTGAACCCTGTGGTGGTCTTCCATGTTGTGTTGTAGGCCCAGGTGGCCTCAACTAATCGGTCTGCCCAATATTTTCTGCTGCTGCTCACTACCTTGGTTAGAATTCCTTCCAAAGCTCTGTTAGTGACTTCCACCTGCCCATTAGCTTGTGGATGGTAAGGGGTGGAAGTCCTGTGCTTGATTTTATGATGTGTGAGCAAGTCTTCAATCAAATTGGAAGTGAACTAACTACCTTGATCTGTGACCAATTCTCTTGAATACCCGAACTTGTAGAATATGTTTTCTCTTAAAAACTTAGCTACATTTCCCTTTGTTGCTGCTTTGATTTCTTTTTCTTCTGCCCACTTTGTTAGGTAATCGGCACACAATGATGTACTACTTTTGTTTTGAAGGAGGGTTGATAGGACCCACAAAGTCCATGCCCCACTTCTCAAATGGCTCCAAGGTCACTTGAGGTTGCATGCACATCTCATCCTTTGGAGTAGGTTTCCCCATCCTTTGACACCGATCACATTGGCTGGTGTATCTCCTTACATCTTGATGAAGAGTCGGCAAATAGTAGCATGCTTGCAATATTTTGAAGGCAGTCCTCTTTGCTGCAAAACAGTCTCCACAAGGCTTGTCATGATAGGTTAGGAGAATGTCAAAAAATTCCTCCTCCCTGACACATCTTCTCAAGATCTGATCTGGGCCAAGTTTGAAGATATTGCCCCCAATCCAAGTGAAAGGGGTTATTTTCCTCACGATCTTGCTCTTCTCCTTTGAGGACAGGTGTGGTGGAAACTGTGCTAAAGCCAAGTAGTTTGCTATATCAGCAAACCATGGAGAGAGTATTGAGATAGAAAATAGGTGTTCATCTAGAATTTGATCATCCACCATTCCTTCTTCACCTGCAGGCAAATTTACTCTAGACAAAAAGTCAGCAACAACATTTTCTTTACTAGACTTATCAACAATGGTAAAATCAAACTGCTGCAATAAAAGCAACCATCTAATAATGCGAGCATTTACATCCGGTTTGTTCATTAAATATCTAATTATAGCATGATCAGTGTGCACAAAGGTTTGATAGCCTATGATATAATGTATGAATTTGTTTAAGGAATGCACCATAGTTAGGAGTTCCTTCTCGGTCACCGTATATTTTAACTCTGTCTTGGACAAATTTTTGCTTATAAAGTATATGGCATAAGGTGACTTTTCAGCAATTTGTCCTAAATCTACTCCTATTGCTCTTTTCAAGGCATCTATGTGAATGTGGAAAGGTAGGGTGCAGTTTGGGCCTCTCAAAATTGGGGCAGTCACAAGTTTGCTTTTCAAGGTATCTAGGGCTTCTTGACAATTTTCAGACCATATGAACTTGACAACTTTTCCCAAAAGACCAAACAACGGAGAGGATAACTTACTGAAATCTTTAATGAATCTTCTATAATATCTAGCTAAGCCTAGGAAACTTCTGGCATCTCTCACATTTTGAGGAGGTGGGACCCTTTGGATGATGGTAACTTTGTTGGGGTCCACCTGCAATCCTTATTGAGACATTGCCTGACCTATCATGGTCCCTTCAGTCATCAAAAATTCACATTTTTCCGGATTGAGGGATAGGTTCATTTCAATACACTCGTCCAAAAATTTTCCTAGGTTAGATAAAGCTTCCAGAAGGTTAGAACCATGCGGAGTGAAATCTTCGATATATATTTCCACTGCATCATGAACCAGTTCAGAAAATATGCTCAACACTGCTCTCTGGAAAGTGGCTGGAGCATTACACAAACCAAAAAGAAGGGCTTGATATGCAAAGGTAACCCAAGGACAAGTGAAAGTGGTCTTATCTTGGTCTTCTGGGCTGATTTGGATCTGATTGTATCCGCTAAACCCATCTAGGAAGGAGAAAAACTTTTTCCCCGCCAAAAGATCTAACACTTGATCTATGAAAGGCAAAGGAAAATGGTCCTTTTTAATGGCTTTGTTCAATTCCCAATAATCAACATAGATTCTCCACTTACCATTTTCCTTTGGCACTAGCACCAAAGGAGAGACCCATTCACTGTCAGAGATGGGGTAGATGAATCCTGCATCAGGTAATTTTTGCAATTCTTCCTTAACAATGTCTTTAAAGGTTGGATTCATCCTCCTTTGAGGTCGCCTGACTGGTTTGCAATCTTCCTTAATGTATATATGATGAGTACATACTGAAGGGTGCACTCCCTTCATCTCCTTATAACTCCAGGCGAGGCATCTAAATGCTTCCTCAATAAGCTGCATAGCTCCTTCTCATGGGAAGTGGATAGGGATGGATTGATTTTCAAGAATCTGTCTAGGCCAAACTCTATATTCTTAACATGGAGAGATGTTGGTGTAGGTTTTCACCCCATACAAAAATTACCTGCATACAAATTCTAAAACACATAAAATAAACAATGTGAGAGCATAACACATAAAACAAATATACACAGAGATTTTCCCCTGGATTCCAAAACCGGGACAACTAGCTTGAATTTTTCATTTTGTTCCTTTAAATGTTACAATACATATTTATACATGCCAAAGCATCCAATACCATGGACCAAAAACCATCGCGTCAAATACCATGGATCGAAAACCATCGTGTCCAAAAAACATCTGTGAAAATCATGCACAAAACCATAGGTGGGTCCACCCATCCTAACATAGGGTCCAAAACCAAAATTTTCCGGGGAGCTACCCCAGACCCCATAAAGTGGGGTTACGGGTACCCCTCAAACCCCCTATAACTGCCCCCCGCTACACAATCGGCGCAATGAAGGTGGGGCTCCGCCGCCCCCTCTAACCCCCCATTTAACTACGTGGGCTAGTCGTGGAAAGAATATAACACAACCCAATATTCTCCCACTTGTTGTTTTCTTTCCATAGGGGGCCACAAGAGAGCTTAGTCATTTCTCCAGCCCTGAAACGCCCACTGTTTCTCTACACCAAGAGAACTTCTCAAAGCTCATAGATTTTGTCAATTCGTCTGCAGTATTCTTCAAAGTGTCCACCTTTACCAGCAACACCTTTTTCTCTTCTATCATATCCCTCACAAAGTGATACTAAACATCAATGTGCTTTGTCTTTGAATGATACACGGGGTTCTTTGACAAGAAAATTGCACTTTGGTTGTCGCAGTCCATCCTTATAGCTCCCTGTACTAACCCCATACTTGAACACAATCTGTGCAACCAAACTGCTTCCTTGCTTGCATGAGTGGCTGCCATGTATTCTACATCTATAGTTGATAGTGCCACTACAGACTATTTCTTACTCATCCAACTAACTGCACCTCCAAATAGGTTAAACACATACCCACTTGTAGATCTTCTTTGATCCAGATCTCCAGCCCAGTCTGCATCAACAAAGCCAC
>APFE030372379.1:0-19868 GCA_000404065.3 Pinus taeda
TGGCTAACATTTAATGTTAGCTGGCTAACATTACGAATAAATGGGTATGGCCTAGGTTTATTAAACCGGAGGCGTGTCAATTTGCATGCTTCACTTGCATGCAAGCAGTGCGTGTCCTTCACGCTCAGCTTGCTAATTCTTCATATCCTCCCTGCGCTCCATCCTCCATCCTGCACTCCATCCTGCACCATAGCTCTCAGCTCTCGGCGGTGGCCTGCACTCCATCCTACACCATAGCTCTCAGCTCTCGGCGGTGGCTTCCTGCACCATAGCTCTCGGCTCTCGGCGGTGGCTTCCTGCACCATAGCTCTCAGCTCTCGGCGGTGGCTTCCTGTTGTAGCGGACCTTGGCAGCCTTGCAGAGCGAGAACCCAGATCTTTATAAAAAGGTTTGCTTGCTTGTTCTGGTCGATTCATTTTTATGCAAGCTACTGTAAGCTGCAACGGGAAATCAACACATTCAGATACATTAGTTCGCATTCAAATTGTCAGTGAAATTATCATGTATTTTCGTATTTTGCATTCTGCAATTTACTATTTAGGTCGTTGAGTGAGTATTCAATGGTGCAGAACGGTTCCTGTCATTTCGGCCGTGTTTATCAAAGCGACTAAATTTTTTTAAAAATATATATACATAAATAAATAAATACTTACTTCTCAATGTCTTCGTAGCAGGTGCTCTTTTTCTCCCGGATTTCCTCATCCTGCAACAGCCATTAAACATGGATCAGACCTACTTGCAGAGCGAGAACCCAGATCTTTATAGAAAGGTTTGCTTGCTTGTTCTGGTCGATTCATTTTTATGCAAGCCGTGAACTAACTCGTTGGCCGCTGGCAGAGGCAGAGGCAGGCTGTATGGCAACCTTGGAATATGATAGCTTAAGAGTATTTAGGCATATCATTAGAAAAGCATCTATACAATATGCCAAAAGAGACGAATACCTCTTCGGCAGCTTGAGCATGAGTATTAAGCTGGTGTCTGGAAACTCGGCAGGAACAGTCACTTCGTATTATGTAAGTAGCTATTTTGACACAAGAATGAAGATTCATTATCAATTTACAGTACTTGAACCCAATTTCCGACATACATAATTAAAACTTCAATATTTTAATGTTGGTATTTTTCATTCAGATGTCGTCCGACGTGGCTTCGCACGATGAACTTGACTACGAATTTCTGGGGAATCTGCCGGGAAATCCGTACACTCTACAAACAAACGTCTTTGCAAATGGCGTTGGGAATAGAGAACAAAGATTGAATCTATGGTTTGATCCCACGACGGACTTCCATAACTATTCAATTCTTTGGAACCACAATCAAATCGTGTATGTGCTTATTTCTTATAAATGAAACAGACTCTAATGCATTAGCTCACTGGCTGGTATTTTAAATGAAAAAAATGCCTGAACTGCTGTTAAAACTAAGCAGGCCAACAATAAAATACCAACTATATTATTCACAGAAACAAGATGCAAGAACTTACCCAGATTGGATAAAATACCAACTATATTATTCACAGAAACAAGATGCAAGAACTTACCCAGATTGGCTTTGACAGCATCCTTGTATGTATAGTTACGCTGTCCAGTAACTGGGTCTGGTGAACGATAACAGTCTGCAAGTAAAAGTGAAGTATAATATGTCACAACTGAAAAACCTATGATAACAACTGGCCCTACCACCCATCCAAGCTGAGCCATACTCCATGCCAAAGATAGCACTCCAGACCCAATAACAGCTCTTATCACATGGCAAGATGCTGTCCATACATTTCCTGCACTAGAGAGTAACGAGGCAACTCAGCAAATAGAAAAAACACTAAATTTCACAGAAGAAAGATATTGTCATCGATATGAAAAAACCCTAAACTATTTTCAAAAACCACATAGAAATGAAATTGAGATGGAGCAGATATTGGTTACCTCCGCAACAGAAGCAAGTTGAACAGCACAATATCAGCAACATCATTTCACAGCATGCTCGAATCGGCGACACCCCAGATGTTGAACTATGATCATTTTCGGATTTAGCCCCTTCACATTGCTCACTCCCAGCTTGATTCTCCAGTAACTGTTCGGTCTGCGCAGTGCACTTGGCAAAACCTAGCTATTTCAACTCGTTCCGGAAATTAAGCCAGAACCTGTCGCGGTCGCTTGCAATTTCTGAAATTTCGACCAGAGGCCGACCAAATGAACAAAAGCGATCTACAGACTCGGCAGGATGGAGGTGAATCAGAGGAGAGGAAAACCTGGGCGCGACGGAGTTGGAGTTGAAATACTGGAGCAGTCCAGGTTGCGAAATAGAGGAGTTCGATACCTTCGGCGGGCTATAGCGCTCTTCAAGGTGGACGGCACGTGTAATACATGCAGGTGCTGGTTTGTTTCAGTGTCCAACCAACATTGCTCACATCGTGGCAAAGGGGGCCCTCCTGGTCGTGCATTCTCCTCGCCGTCAGATTTGTTAGAGGCCACCATTGCCACATTTGTTGGAGACCGCTTCTCTGTTAACCATCGTGGATGAATAAATAGAATATTTTACGAGGAATAAATGGTAAGGTTTCAAAAGAATAAGGACGACATATGTGATTCTTTGCCATACGGGTGTCTTTTGAGTTTGGTTTGGCCTCGGCGCGTTACAGCTTCACGTGTCTCTTCGATGTAATATCATTTTCCCAGTAGTCTGACCCCACAACAGCTTTCCATGACAGCGCTGGACTCGTGGCCGCTCGAACGTCATGATTTTTACACAACTTTGACCATTTGCTGCAGTCTCGAAGCCTACCTAATGATAAACAATGGTACAACCCTCTTTTTAAATGAACCGATATCAATGGCAAATAGTTTAGGGTTAGCAACACGATCTTCGCTCCAGAAACCCTACCTACAATTTTGTCATTTCTTTACAATAATTTAATCTCCTTTCCGCAACATCAGAAATATTTAGCGAATTTCATAGTGGTTTTCTTGTTCCTTCGCCAAAATCTCCACTTTTCAGACATATTTTCGCTACTTTGTTGTTTTTTCCCCCGTATCTTCATTATTTAGAGATTTCACCGCTATATTTCTGTTTATTCGAATTTCTTTCATGGGACGGTGACCCGTTTGGGATCCAATGGCGTACGTTACCATCCTAGTGGAGTGCCGGTGGTGCCACTTTTCTTTCCAATCATGTCTAACCATCGCTAAACGCTATACAGTGATTCTTATGTTCACTTTTTATTAGGAGGAGCAAAGGATAATAGGGGAGATTTCATGCGTTAACTGGTACAAAGATTCTGAACAGTGAGATTGCTGAATGTACGCTGACTAGACGAGTTACAAAAGCGACGGTGAAATTAGGTTTATGGTGCCCCACATGGTACGTAGTCATATTGCTGAATGTACGCTGACTAGATATTCCGTCATCATTTGCCCAGGTTTCAGAACGATGGGCATAAAGATACCTTCGGCAAAGTAGCAAGTTCAATTGATAATACGGTTTCAATCTGATCTGATGGCATATGTACCCAATTGTAACTAATTGTAATGGACAATACAGTTTCAATCTGATGTGATGGTAAATGTTTCTCCAATCGTCTAACATAAGAAATCAATGTACTTGGATTGCACAGGTGGCATAGGAGGGATTTCTTTCTCAGAAACGGGTACTGGGTGATCAACTTCAATTGCTTCAATGACATGTCGGGGCGATCTCATTTCCTACTACCGTGAATAGTATATTGCATTTTTCCTAAGTCTGTTGAGTTATGGGAAGAAAGGTCACTATCCAAAGAAACCTTAGAAGTGAACCATTCGTTCATCATTCATCCCCAGCTACTGTATTCAACCGAAACCTTAGAAGCGAACCATTCATTCATCATTCAACCAACTGTAAGGATTTGGCGCAATATTTTAATTACATGCGTGCATGTTTCCTTGCTGCCATTGCTCAACAAAGTTCTACAGTTCTCAGGCATTGGGAGGTCATCAGAATGCCCGCTGAAAAACCAATGCACAGGGGGTGGCTGGGGAGGCTGCTGGTGGCTGGACCAGCTAGGCAGGGACTAGCTGCCATGCAGCCTCCCTTGTTTTATTTATACAATTTTTTTGCTGATCGAATGACAACTATCAACCGCTAAGCATTAGGGAATTTAAAAAAACAATAATTGCAAAGGGGCCGTAAGGATGGGGTATTTTTTTTATAAGTAAAAATGGACAAAGATGGGGTATTTTTCCGGGCCTGGCAGGGACTATAGTAATCGATTTGCTGCGATTACATTAGTTTGACACGGGAACCGAAGGTTAAACAGAAATTAAACCAAAGTTTTTCCAATAACATATGGATATGGCCCACTTTGCCGCTGCATTTAACCAATAGCTGAAGCGATGGTCTTATTTGGCCTCAGTACGAGGTATGAGGTCTCAAAACTTAGGAAAATATTCTGAAATCACTTCGTTAATTAGTAGAGCTTCCGCCTCCCTGAATTAATGCTACCTTTGGGATAGCATTAGTTGGCTAACATTTAATGTTAGCTGGCTAACATTACGAATAAATGGGTATGGCCTAGGTTTATTAAACCGGAGGCGTGTCAATTTGCATGCTTCACTTGCATGCAAGCAGTGCGTGTCCTTCACCCTCAGCTTGCTAATTCTTCATATCCTCCCTGCGCTCCATCCTCCATCCTGCACTCCATCCTGCACCATAGCTCTCATAGCTCTCAGCTCTCAGCGGTGGCCTGCACTCCATCCTGCACCATAGCTCTCGGCGGTGGCTTCCTGCACCATAGCTCTCAGCTCTCGGTGGTGGCTTCCTGTTGTAGCGGACCTTGGCAGCCTTGCAGAGCGAGAACCCAGATCTTTATAAAAAGGTTTGCTTGCTTGTTCTGGTCGATTCATTTTTATGCAAGCTACTGTAAGCTGCAACGGGAAATCAACACATTCAGATACATTAGTTCGCATTCAAATTGTCAGTGAAATTATCATGTATTTTCGTATTTTGCATTCTGCAATTTACTATTTAGGTCGTTGAGTGAGTATTCAATGGTGCAGAACGGTTCCTGTCATTTCGGCCGTGTTTATCAAAGCGACTAAATTTTTTTAAAAATATATATACATAAATAAATAAATACTTACTTCTCAATGTCTTCGTAGCAGGTGCTCTTTTTCTCCCGGATTTCCGCATCCTGCAACCGCCATTAAACATGGATCAGACCTACTTGCAGAGCGAGAACCCAGATCTTTCTAAAAAGGTTTGCTTGCTTGTTCTGGTCGATTCATTTTTATGCAAGCCGTGAACTAACTCGTTGGCCGCTGGCAGAGGCAGAGGCAGGCTGTATGGCAACCTTGGAATATGATAGCTTAAGAGTATTTAGGCATATCATTAGAAAAGCATCTATACAATATGCCAAAAGAGACGAATACCTCTTCGGCAGCTTGAGCATGAGTATTAAGCTGGTGTCTGGAAACTCGGCAGGAACAGTCACTTCGTATTATGTAAGTAGCTATTTTGACACAAGAATGAAGATTCATTATCAATTTACAGTACTTGAACCCAATTTCCGACATACATAATTAAAACTTCAATATTTTAATGTTGGTATTTTTCATTCAGATGTCGTCCGACGTGGCTTCGCACGATGAACTTGACTACGAATTTCTGGGGAATCTGCCGGGAAATCCGTACACTCTACAAACAAACGTCTTTGCAAATGGCGTTGGGAATAGAGAACAAAGATTGAATCTATGGTTTGATCCCACGACGGACTTCCATAACTATTCAATTCTTTGGAACCACAATCAAATCGTGTATGTGCTTATTTCTTATAAATGAAACAGACTCTAATGCATTAGCTCACTGGCTGGTATTTTAAATGAAAAAAATGCCTGAACTGCTGTTAAAACTAAGCAGGCCAACAATAAAATACCAACTATATTATTCACAGAAACAAGATGCAAGAACTTACCCAGATTGGATAAAATACCAACTATATTATTCACAGAAACAAGATGCAAGAACTTACCCAGATTGGCTTTGACAGCATCCTTGTATGTATAGTTACGCTGTCCAGTAACTGGGTCTGGTGAACGATAACAGTCTGCAAGTAAAAGTGAAGTATAATATGTCATAACTGAAAAACCTATGATAACAACTGGCCCTACCACCCATCCAAGCTGAGCCATACTCCATGCCAAAGATAGCACTCCAGACCCAATAACAGCTCTTATCACATGGCAAGATGCTGTCCATACATTTCCTGCGCTAGAGAGTAACGAGGCAACTCAGCAAATAGAAAAAACACTAAATTTCACAGAAGAAAGATATTGTCATCGATATGAAAAAACCCTAAACTATTTTCAAAAACCACATAGAAATGAAATTGAGATGGAGCAGATATTGGTTACCTCCGCAACAGAAGCAAGTTGAACAGCACAATATCAGCAACATCATTTCACAGCATGCTCGAATCGGCGACACCCCAGATGTTGAACTATGATCATTTTCGGATTTAGCCCCTTCACATTGCTCACTCCCAGCTTGATTCTCCAGTAACTGTTCGGTCTGCGCAGTGTGCTTGGCAAAACCTAGCTATTTCAACTCGTTCCGGAAATTAAGCCAGAACCTGTCGCGGTCGCTTGCAATTTCTGAAATTTCGACCAGGACGGCTTGCAATTTCTGAAATTTCGACCAATTTAGGCAGATAAAATCGGCCGACCAAATGAACAAAAGCGATCTACAGACTCGGCAGGATGGAGGTGAATCAGAGGAGAGGAAAACCTGGGCGCGACGGAGTTGGAGTTGAAATACTGGAGCAGTCCAGGTTGCGAAATAGAGGAGTTCGATACCTTCGGCGGGCTATAGCACTCTTCAAGGTGGACGGCACGTGTAATACATGCAGGTGCTGGTTTGTTTCAGTGTCCAACCAACATTGCTCACATCGTGGCAAAGGGGGCCCTCCTGGTCGTGCATTCTCCTCGCCGTCAGATTTGTTAGAGGCCACCATTGCCACATTTGTTGGAGACCGCTTCTCTGTTAACCATAGTGGATGAATAAATAGAATATTTTACGAGGAATAAATGGTAAGGTTTCAAAAGAATAAGGACGACATATGTGATTCTTTGCCATACGGGTGTGTTTTGAGTTTGGTTTGGCCTCGGCGCGTTACAGCTTCACGTGTCTCTTCGATGTAATATCATTTTCCCAGTAGTCTGACCCCACAACGGCTTTCCATGACAGCGCTGGACTCGTGGCCGCTCGAACGTCATGATTTTTACACAACTTTGACCATTCGCTGCAGTCTCGAAGCCGACCTAATGATAAACAATGGTACAACCCTCTTTTTAAATGAACCGATATCAATGGCAAATAGTTTAGGGTTAGCAACACGATCTTCGCTCCAGAAACCCTACCTACAATTTTGTCATTTCTTTACAATAATTTAATCACCTTTCCGCAACATCAGAAATATTTAGCGAATTTCATAGTGGTTTTCTTGTTCCTTCGCCAAAATCTCCACTTTTCAGCGATATTTTCGCTACTTTGTTGTTTTTTCCCCCGTATCTTCATTATTTAGAGATTTCACCACTATATTTCTGTTTATTCGAATTTCTTTCATGGGACGGTGACCCGTTTGGGATCCAATGGCGTACGTTACCATCCTAGTGGAGTGCCGGTGGTGCCACTTTTCTTTCCAATCATGTCTAACCATCGCTAAACGCTATACAGTGATTCTTATGTTCACTTTTTATTAGGAGGAGCAAAGGATAATAGGGGAGATTTCATGCGTTAACTGGTACAAAGATTCTAAACAGTGAGATTGCTGAATGTACGCTGACTAGACGAGTTACAAAAGCGACGGTGAAATTAGGTTTATGGTGCCCCACATGGTACGTAGTCATATTGCTGAATGTACGCTGACTAGATATTCCGTCATCATTTGCCCAGGTTTCAGAACGATGGGCATAAAGATACCTTCGGCAAAGTAGCAAGTTCAATTGATAATACGGTTTCAATCTGATCTGATGGCATATGTACCCAATTGTAACAAATTGTAATGGACAATACAGTTTCAATCTGATGTGATGGTAAATGTTTCTCCAATCGTCTAACATAAGAAATCAATGTACTTGGATTGCACAGGTGGCATAGGAGGGATTTCTTTCTCAGAAACGGGTACTGGGTGATCAACTTCAATTGCTTCAATGACATGTCGGGGCGATCTCATTTCCTACTACCGTGAATAGTATATTGCATTTTTCCTAAGTCTCTTGAGTTATGGGAAGAAAGGTCACTATCCAAAGAAACCTTAGAAGTGAACCATTCGTTCATCATTCATCCCCAGCTACTGTATTCAACCGAAACCTTAGAAGCGAACCATTCATTCATCATTCAACCAACTGTAAGGATTTGGCGCAATATTTTAATTACATGCGTGCATGTTTCCTTGCTGCCATTGCTCAACAAAGTTCTACAGTTCTCAGGCATTGGGAGGTCATCAGAATGCCCGCTGAAAAACCAATGCACAGGGGGTGGCTGGGGAGGCTGCTGGTGGCTGGACCAGCTAGGCAGGGACTAGCTGCCATGCAGCCTCCCTTGTTTTATTTATACAATTTTTTTGCTGATCGAATGACAACTATCAACCGCTAAGCATTAGGGAATTTAAAAAAACAATAATTGCAAAGGGGCCGTAAGGATGGGGTATTTTTTTTATAAGTAAAAATGGACAAAGATGGGGTATTTTTTTTACAAGTAAAAATGGACAAATCATATGCATAGGGTCTAGGGTCTAGGAAATGGTAATGGACACATCATATGCATCGGGATTAAGAAATGATATGCACAATTATGGAAAAAGCCTATGCTATTTTCAAGGTTTATGGTAAGTTATTTTAAAATTTTCATTAGTCATTTAGTAGTTGGTATGGGGATATTAAATTTAGGAAATATTCAACTAAATCAGAATTTGAATTCTTTTAATAAGATGCATTTTTTTCACCATAAATTTGAGGAGAATTTCACCATAAAATTAGGTCGAAATTTTTTGACTTGTAAATAACTTTTTTTACAATGCTATGAGTCAATACTATGACTTTATTAATATAATATTAATATGACATTTCTTTTAAATTAATTATTTTAAAATAAATTTAATTAAAATAATATAAGATAATTCTTATTCTTTAAGTTGAATACTAATTCCATAGAAATAATTAATTAGAAATGTGAAAAACTTATTTATAATAATTTTCCTACAATATATAAATCATTATTATTAACTTTCTAGCCATATAATATAATTTTTTTAACAGGTGTTTGTTTCTAATACAAGAATAAATCGTCTTCCTTGCCATGATAGCATGATTGGCTTACTATGTATTAAGAAAAGGTATAAATCACAATTTCTTACAATACATTTTAATTTATACTTATTCACACATATATTTTAATTTAATTATATTTAAAAAAATATGAAAGGAGCATTCATATTATAAAATATTTATAAATTAATTTACCTACATTGAGCAATGTGTGCCAGCATTACATCACATTATTGAAATATTTTAATTTTAATTAAATAATTATATATAAAATTTTATTATCAAAATTTTGATATAGGTTTCTAAATGTTGATTGAATTATTTAATTTCATTGCATTTTAATTAAAATTCATATATTAAAAATAGTTTCATGAAAGGAGCAGTTCATATATAAAAAATATTATAAAAGTAAATTTTACATTATTAACAATGTGTTGCAATCTTTATGAATTGATACTTAAAAAATATGAAAGGAGCATTCACGTATAAAATATTTATAAAATAATTTACCATATATTGAACAATGTGTGCAAGCATTACATCACAATTTGGGGTAATGAAATATTTAAAATTTAATTAAAAAACTTAAGATATAAATTTTATTGTAAAATAATTGATATATTTTTAAACTGTTATTGAATTATATTTCATTGCGTTTTAACTAAATTGTTTTACTAAATATATAATGAAAATGATTATTTATTTTTTAAATAAAATGATAGGAAATGATTATATATTTTTAAATAAAATGATTATGTGATATGTTTTTGATTTGAAATTAAAAAAATTATTTTATTTTTTTATTATTATTATTTTTTCTATCATGTATTGAGAGGGAGATGTTCCCATGTTAATATTAGATAATTTTTTTTATCTAATAAGTATTCTACATTTAAATATGTTAAATTCATTTGTTTAGTAAAATGTGATTGGTTACCAATGTCGAAAGATCTTTGAATTGAGGTACACATGAGTGTTTGAATATTTCAATAATTGTGAGTATATATCTTAATTTACTTCACAGATGTTAATTTTCATTTTCTTCTAGCATTTTCCATGAATCCTAGTCTTCTTTTCCATTAAAGAACATGGTTGAATAATCTTGTTATTCTTAATACGTATCTTATATCTAAAATACATACCATTATTCTCTTAAGATGTCTTTTCAACTTATTCACTGTGGGTTGGCAAATATTCAACAATTAAAATGCTAAAATATTTATAGATGTTACAATTAAACTAGTATTTGTAATTTGGATAATAAACCATTAATCAATACAAAGATTACTTTCTATTATGAACAATTAGTCCAAGAAAAAGAACCATACAAAATTTAAATTCTTGTAATGAAAAATAATTGGATTTGAGGTTAAATAAATAAAAAGAACACAAATTTATTATATATATATGAAAACACAAATTTTAAAACAAACATTAATTATTTAATATTAAAAAAACATTTTAATAACTTATACTTTAATATAAATCATAGTTAATCTATCTTAAGTAGTAAATCTATGACGTGTTGAACATCATATCACTGTTAAATGAGGCTTACATGCATGGTAAAGCCTGGAAGCTATCAAGTCATCAGAGATCAAATCATTTAAACATTAAAAAAGATGGATTTAACAACCTTTAGAGATTCGATCCTCTTGGAGTTTTATATATATATTATATAATTTTATTTTTTATAAATTATAATCAATATTTTTAAATAAAAAACATCTAAAAAAAAGGCATTTATTTTTAAAATATAATATGTTTTATTAATTTTATTATCTTTTTTTTAAAAAAGCTATTTATAATGTTATGAAAATGTGAAATTAATATTTGAATATCTGTTGAGCAGAGAGTTTAATGTATGATATAATGCAAAAACAAAAATGAATATATATGTTTGGTTTGTTTAATTAAAAATATATTAAAACATCAATAATCTCACTCTCATTGTCCAGTCCAGACTAAGGAGAAGTGGTAAAAATATTTCACTCTCACTTTCAACCATAAATAAAATATCTCAATATCCATATGAAACAACATAATCTTATATCAAATTTATAGAGAAACAAAGTAGTTAAAAGTAAAAAAGTAAAAAATAAAAAAATACTATATATACACATTATATAAAGCAATTGAAAAAAAATGTTTTTATAATTAAAACATTTTAAGCAGTTTCACTATTTTATGCCCAAATAAAATATGATCAATTTTATATTACAAATACTCTCTATATTCATTCATTCAAAATATCAAATCTATCAAAATGTTTATATTCATTTATTCAAAAAATCAAATCTATCAGAATGTTCATATTCATTCATTAAAAAAAATCAAATATATCAAAACATTCACTTGTTTTAATAATAAAGTATTACTAAAATAAAACCCTAGAAAAATATTTAGAGACATGCCCCATAATCTCATTCTCTATCTCATTCATTCTCAAGAATAAGGAAGAACCATATTTAGGCCTAACAACAACCAAAAAAAAGCCTGAAAAACCAGCGAAAACACAATACATAGAGAAGCCAACGAGACTTTTGTTCTAAATATGGACTTTTACTCTAATGTGAACTTTAATCTTTTAATCTTTTTTGTTTACCTAGTATAATGATAGAGGTTGGGGTTATCAATCTCACTCTCCTTTTTGTAAAGACAAATGCGATAATTATAAATATTTAAACAATAGTAGAAATGTTTCAGAATCCAAAATACCATTATAATTCTATCATGTCATTGTGGTTAACCAAAATATAAAAACATTTATTTAAATTTTAAATTTTTATAAATTTATCAATAATTTATTTATTAACATTTTTTTAGATTTTAAATAAATTATAAAATAATTTTATTAATAAAATTTGAGTTTTCTAATTATCAAATATAATTTAAAATTAAATTAATTTAAATTTAATCAGTATATATATATATGAGGTAGGTGAGGTTTTTTGTAAAAATTATATAATTAAACCTATATGGGGAAGGCTAATTAAACAGACCCGTCCCATCTACGCGGATATAAATATCTTCTGAATCAAAATTAAAATCCCATATTATGCACCAATTAAACTTTAAATTCAAATTCGATGATAAAATTATCATATATTAAAATTAAAAATCCATTTCAAACTCTAAATCTCTTCTGAATCAAAATTAAAATCCCATATTATACACCAATTAAACTTTAAATTCAAATTCGATGATAAAATTATGATATATTAAAATTAAAAATCCATTTCAAACTCTATATATGATAATTTTACATTGAATTTGAACTTAATTGGCCCCTTATATATATGATAATTCTACATGGAATTTGAAACTTAATTGACCCCTTATATGGATTTTTAATATTAGATCAGGGGAGACTTACCAGAAATTTGAATAACATCGAATTTGAATCTTAATTGGTGCATTATATGGATTTTCAATTTTAGTTCGGAAGAGATTTACCCGATACATACATATAGATATATTTCAGTTAAATCTCTCATAAACTAAAATTAAAAATCTTATAAATTTCAAATAAATTTCTCATTTTCTCATGAACTAAAATTAAAAATCCATATAACACACCAATTAAGCTTCAATTTCGATATAAAATTACCATAAATTTAAATTAAAAATCCATATCAAACTCCAATGGATAACCCAAATCTAGCCTGCCCAAGAAATTTGCTACATGGTCATACTTACAACAAAAACTTTCATTTGACGTAGAGTCCAATCTCAAAATCCACAACTCACCCCATCACACCGAAAATAATTAAAATACTACATTCTTGTTTTATTTTCAAAAAAATTCAAACTAAAATACCACATTCTTGTTTTATTTTATAAAATTTCACATTCCTAACAAAGCTAAAACCTGCCTTGTTATTATTTTTTCCAATTATTTAAAACGAGTACTTAATAAACGCATCCAAACTCTTCCACGCTGCTCCCCCTTCATCAGAGGTGGCCGCTGCCGCGGCTATACTCATCACCTTCACTCTCCGCTTCAGCTCATCCGCCGCCTCGTCCGCTGCCATTAATCTTCGCACAGCTTTCTCTACCTCTTCCCTTTTAGCGAACCTATCGCTCATATTAATCTCCGCCGCCACTTTTGCCTCCGGACAAATCAAAGCGTTGGCCGGCCCGTCGGTTTGCAGCGGCAACGCTATCATCGGAACGCCGGCCACCACACTTTCGAGAGCCGAATTCCATCCACAGTGCGTAAAATAAGCCCCCGTCGCCTGGTGACTCACGATTGCTACCTGTCCGGCAGCACATCGCTTTCCCCTCCACCGCGATGTCGACGTCGAATTTGAGTGCAGCGGGCTCAGCACCCAGAAAAAAGGCTGTCCGCGCGCCTCCAGACCTAGTGCCAGTTCTGTCACCTGCGCCGGCAAAGCGACAACTCCGACCCAATCGACACATACACGAGGAGTTTCCAACCATTCCACGATCTCGGTGTCCCGGGCCGTCGGATTTTCTCGTTTCCGCCGGAGATATCAATCATCGGCTCCACAGTCCAGAAAGGCTTCCGAGTAGTTACCAAGTTCGAGTTCGATTAGATACCATACGAAAATAATTCCACCCGAAAAAATTCCGGAGTATCTATCTTACTACTATTTAAAAGGGTTTTAAAAAAAATCAAAATTAAAAATTTTTGTAGAATTGAGGCTTCTGTGATCCATCATAGTTGTAAGAAGAATTTTGGCATAAATTACATGAAAAAAATCTTTGTCGACGCGTTTCGAATCAACTAGTGTGATTCATCGTTTTTTAAAAATTGCTTTCAATTACATTATGGAAATTGCAAATAAAATTAGAAGTTGAGATTAATAAAAAGAATTCGTCTTCATTAAAAGTTAATGAGATGAAATTGGAAATCCTTTCTCCACAAACAAGAAAAAAATAACATGTCTCAAACCATTACAACTTTTTTGTTAGTCAATCAATAAATAATTATTAATAAAATGTTAATAACTAACAATAAAAAATTCTAAAAACTATGTAAACTATTTCTCCAACAAAAGTCTAAATATTTTACTCTCCCATTAAAATTTAAGTGCCAAACTAATTCACTTTTTCCAATTTTTCTTTGATTTAAATATTCTTTGTCACATTTTTTATTTCACTTCACGTTGATTGAGGTTGATTTATTTCCTAAACTCCTTTGTTCTTTCCTTCTTCAGTATTGTCTAGCACCATACATTGGTTACACGTCGAAATTATGTATTGTCTAGCGACATACATTGGTTACGAGTCAAAGGCAACAACGATGTTTGTTATCACAATTTCCATTTCCTCTGATCAATTAAACACAGGTGTGAATGAAAATTTTACCGCACATTCGGACATACAATTTTCAAATCGTCAGATTTTCAGTTTTCAAAGGATTTCTCTGATCAATTAAACACAGGTGTGAATGAAAATTTTACCGCACATTCGGACATACAATTTTCAAATCGTGGGATTTTCAGTTTTCAAAGGATTTCTATGACTGGTCGCGATGGAGTATTATAAATCTTCTGAAAATCACGATCCCAACCAAGAAGATCTCATACAAACAAAACAGGTTATGGATCTCAATTTGGTCTTGTTGGAGGATAAATGGTCATGAAAATTACCCAGTTGCCGTTAATACCGAATTGAATTTTAGCGTGTTGGAGGATAAATGGTCATGAAAATTACCCAGTTGCCGTTCGTACCGAATTGAATTTTAGCGTATTATTGACCGAATCGAACCAAACCACCGAATTTCCGAATTCTTCGGCTCGATTCGGCCGAATTTGGTAACTATTACTGCCTCCGAGCCGAAGCTCTCGAGCTGTTGGATTAATTTCGTCTCCAGCTCGGAAAATTTATTAAGGAGAATCCCGTTCGCCAACCGCCACGTCAGCTCCATGTCCTTATAGACGTGAGTTGACACATTGTCCGGGGTCCCCTGCACTCTGCTCATAATGTCCGGGACCGCCAACAGAGGCTCTGCTCGTCTCCAAGGACGGAATTTGATGTCGGTCATGCGTATTCTGCACATAACGTCTAAAAAAAATTTATCTGGGGAAAATGTTTGTTTTCAAGGGAAACAAATATTTGAGATCATTATTAATTCTTATTTCTTTCCGCTTTATTTTCTACGTACCACTAATCATTACTCAATGAACTTCCACAGTGGCTGTCCAACTCAGCTAGACTTGCCAAAGAGTAGAGTTAATATGATGTATATATATACTCACTTTAAATTTTAGATAATTAGCTTGTAGTGTTTGTAGTGTTATTAAATTTGTAGAAGATGTTTTTCTAATAACATTATGGCATATTTTCTCATCATTGAATATGGGGTTAGAGTTTCACTCAATGAATCTATGACATGTAGGTCTGGAATTTCAAATCTTTTTTTGTCTGTCAAACAAAAATTTCATGACGTTTTTACATTTTCAATGCCCGTCATTTTATGTTCTAAGTAATTTTCGAAATGTCAACCTCCTTAATTAGACAACCACTTTCCAAACTGTTTCATAGAGTGCACGATGCCAACTAAAAACTGCAACCTCTACCAACAAAAAACTACAAACTCTGCTCAGTTAAGAGAAATGCCACATTTTCACAAATGTTGAGTGTCCCCTGCACACACACTGGAGAAATTAAATAAATGGATAGAATGGAGTTATCAATTTCTATTGCTTTGAAACTCCAATATAAGTCTATTCGAGTTTTTGGGAAAAGGAAAGCCTAGAGTTTTGGGGGAAGTTTTAGATGATCCAAAAATAATTTATTATCATAGGTTATAAAATTGAAATAAAATAATTATTAATTTAAGAAATTAAATTAATATTATTTTATGATTAATTATTTATTGAGGCAATTAGAATTAGATTTGTGTAACAGATATGTCTCTCCAATGTGTCGTATTTTGGCTTTATTTTAGGAGTTTAGTTGTAGTTGTTGTACATTATTGTAATGGACATTGTTTTTAATAGTGTCCATATTAGAGGTAGTTTGGACTGAGGCTTATAATAGCTCATTGCATATGTTTGTGTTGTTCGGGTGTAAGCTCTTGCAAATCAATTATGTAATTTTTTTTTTTTTTATTAATAAAATTATGTGTCTGAGGACACTTCTGCCATTATTGTGGTATTAGAGCTCCAGTAATGCTGCAGTGGATTTGAGGAGATTTCAGCTCAACAAAGTCTTGGAAAACTCCATTCAGTTGGCTAGCAAATCATTGGTATGGAAATTGTACAGTTTTGTTTAAAAGGAAAATAAATTTTATCACTGATTTTAGATTTTTTTTAAAATCTAAAATTCATTTTTTTATTATAAAAAAAAAATTGCCTCTGCTCAGCCTTCACACTTTTCTTCTCCAAATCATCTATATTTTCCATGAACTTATTAATCATTTTGCACTGAGATTCGAGTTTACTCTTCAATTTTTTTGACCTGTTCTTCTGGTGGAAGATCGCTCATGCGATCCTGTTGCATAACCTTTGGTTGAGTATAATTTTTGCCACGGTAAAAAAGGATTGTGTCATGTTGAATATGAATTACTATGCCCCCGCTTAATCTGGCTATCTCCTCTGCATATTCATGTATTACACCCCCAAAAGTTTCCACGCCTTCCAACAGGAACATAGTTTTTGTGCTCTTGATCCATCGTTTCAGGTAAAAGTGCTCACTGGCAGTTAAACGTTCAGGTTCAGGACCAGTAGCCTTTGGAATTTTGTATCTTTTGATTGCCTCAATCAATAAGGCCTCTTTCTTTTTCGTCTTTTCAATCTTGAATTTGATTGTAGCTTCTGCGAGCCGAGGCCGCCGGGTGACTGCCAGGGATATATGACCCAATTTTGATAAGTTCTCTGAGTTTATTAATGGAGGTGCTGCGGTGGAGTCCTTTGATGTCAGCGTCAATAGTTTGAGGGTTCATGTTATTGAGAGAGGACGTTATTTGGTTGCTATTTCGAGTGCTGTAAGCAGGCAACAACGCTTGTTTTACTTTAGAGTTTAACAGAAAAGAAGAATTTATGGAGGTGAATTTAGCAGCAGTCGCAGCTGCGATAAAAGTGAGAGTGACGACTACAAATTTTCTAGTACAACCACCTGGTGCGAGTCAGCTTTTTTTGATGATTTCATAATGAATAATGAATAAACTTGTTAGTATGTTGCTGCCTGAAGTGTTGAACAAAATTGGCAACAAATCATATCTTTACAGTACTCCATAGCTTGCAGCGTCCGGTTGGCTGCATATTGATCTATCGCACATATTCCTGAAGAGAAATTGACCCACCGTGAAGAGAAATTGACCCAATTGATCCTGTAACAATTTCAGGAACAATGGAATAATGTGTTCGTTGGGGGCACTGACATTTGATGCTTTTTTTATAATGGCAAGATTTTAGCCCGAAATCTGTCGCCCTCCGCTTCAGTTGTCTCCATTGCATCAAGTTTTGAAAATTCATCAGCTTGAGATTCAAAAAACTGTATGGGATTGGCGCCAAAACAAAATTAGAATCCACACTGTAAATGTAAAGAAAAAATGGTCTGGGGAGTACGTCATTGCCGCTGAAACCACGAGAGGACATAAGCCTCCGGCATATTGTTTATTATAATGCTGCAGATATAATGAGCCTCCTGCGCGCTGAGCAAAATTGAATCATCAACAGTTTTGGAAATGACGCACAGTGCTGCCAGCGTATAGCTAAAGTGAAGTTTGCCACCTTCCAGCTTGATCATAAAGGTTTTTTTGTGTGGGGTAATTTGATGCATATTGTATTTTAAAGAGGTCTGATCACTTTGTAATTTTGGGAATTTATTGTAATGGAGCAATAAGGTGATTATAATTTTTTCGGAGCAATAAGGTTTTTTTTTGTAATTTTTTTCAAGGAGATAAATGTAACTCAAATTAATTTTCCTTTGAGGGGGGGTAAATTTTTTTTACCATATTGTGCAAAAGCACCATTATAAAAAGTCAAATTTTGAAAGTTGCCCTGTAAAATTTGAGAAATTGACTAGAGCCAAGTGCAAAGCTCAGTCAATTGTCTCCTGTTTTGACGACTATTCGAGGGTCAAGGCCAAGCCCCGATAGATCGTGTTTTTTTGCGTGGTGTGTCGTGCTGACTATCTTGTCCTTTCAGTTCTGCTTCTTGGTGCGTCTCTTCAACGCTAAAAATGTCTAAGTTGATTAACTTATTTTTTGATTCCGACAAACTTGAAGGCACCAAATCTTATAAAACATGGCATCGTCTCATCGAAAGCACTCTCATTTATAATGAATTATGGCAGGGAATATGTGATGGAGATGTTAAGACGAATAAACCCACAAATGCAAATGCACTAGCAAAATGGGAAATCAAGAATTCTAAAGCCTTAGCTCTTATTAAATCGTGTGTGAATGATGAAATGTATGTCCATATAGAAAATGCTACAGATGCATGGCCTACCTTGAAAATTTTTAAAGACCTCTTTGATACTTAGCCTGAATCAAAGAAGGTCGGTCTACAATTAAAATTGTTGCAACAAAAATTAACTGAAGGCGGTGATGTTCTTGAATATCTCTCAAGACTTAAGAATATCAAGAAAGAAATTATTAATGCTGGTTTTCCCACAATTGATGATAGCTTTATGGTCACAATTGTAATTGTTGGGCTTCCTTCTTCCTATACGCATTTTTTAGAGACTTTACAAGTAACTGGGAAATTAGAGAAACTAAAGTTTGATGAGCTTTGTGAATTGTTGAGTCAACATGATAAAACTTTTGGGAAGAAGAAGAAAGTCGGTGAAGATGTTTTTCTCACAGAGGCCAGCACTAGTAAGTCGTCAGCAGATAGTTCTCGAGGAAGAGGCAGAGGGAATCAGAATGAAGTAGCACATAATTGAGGCCGAAGCCAAAGCAGAGGCAACAATTTTAACAGAGGAGGAAGAAATAATTTTCAAGGTAGAGGAAACAACCAAGGAAGAGGATATAATAATCAAGGTAGAGGACAATCTCAAAATAGAGGTCAAAGCAGAGGTAGCGGAAAATATTCAGGAAGAGGAAGAGACTTAATTCAAATTGTGTGTCGAAGATGTAACAAAGTTAGCCATTATGCTGAAGATTGTCGAACATCACTTAATAAAATTCCCAAGTTTCAGCAACATTCAACACAATTTGCAAATGATAAAGATGAAGATAATTCAGAATATGTTTTTACTTCCTCACCAGCATCCCAAATTTCATCCCATCTTAGAAGTGACTACGAAGATGCCTGGATCTTGGATTCCAGGGCAACTCAACACATGACTTGTCGACGTGATTTTTTCTGGAATTTTCAAGAATGCCAACTTAATTCCATTTTTCTTGCTGACGATACAAAACATACTCCTTATGGAAAAGGAGTAGTAAAAGTTTTTCTCCCTGACATTGGAGAAAAAATGATTTCCAATGTATGGTATGTACCCAATTTCAAGAAAAATTTTCTCTCTTTAGTCACGATTCGACAAGCAGGACATCAGGTGACTATGGAAGATGGTTTAGTGAAGATTAATTCAGTGAAACAGAACTTGAAAACAGTCATGACAGGTTATGAAGATGGAAAACTGTTACGGATG
>APFE030372379.1:23238-50304 GCA_000404065.3 Pinus taeda
ATTCTAGAATGTTTAATTATTTAATGGAGACTTTTAGAATTAGCATATTGTTGTAACTAGATATGACTCTCCAAATGTGTCGTATCTTAGGCTCTATTTTAGGAGATTAGTTAGCTAGTTGATTTGAATAGCATTTAATGTAAATGGACACTTGTTATTTAATAAGTGATCCATAATTAGAGGTAGTTAGGACATGGAGCTTATAAATAGCTCATTGCAAGAGTGTTTGTTCAGTTCGGTGTAAGCTCTTGCAAATCAATTATGTAATTATTTTTTTCTGATTAATAAAATTATGTGTCTGAGGACACTTCTGCCATTAGGAAGGAAAGCCATCTTTGAAAACCGTTGGAACTTAACCCAATGACTACATAGTTATCAATTGCCAAATGTTTATTTCGCTTCTGAAGTATCATCAATCTAAAGCTTTACAAGTCCAAAATAAAAGCTAATACCTTTGACCTTTGACCTTTAACTAGTCAATAGTAGATAGTTATGCCCAAAATTTTCTCTACAGTCCAAGGTGAAAGAACAATGAATCATATCAACCTAAAGCTTTACAAGTCCAGAATAAAATCTAATGCAATAAAAAATATATCTAACGATAATCACACATGTATCTAACTTAGTATTCATGTTATATCCGAAATAACGGTGGAAACTTTCAAGAGTAGATAGCTTCACAATTATCCCTAAAACGCTTTCATTACTTTATGTAAATAGAGAGTGAGAAATAATAATGAGAGAAATCAAAAATTCATTCTATGGAAATATACATTAATAGTCTAGCGAATAAAAGGGAAGTTAAACATTATAAAAAATTATGCAGAATAGAAATCTAATAGTTAGGGAAAATACTCATCAAACACACATGGGATTGGTGAATTCTTATAACTTTCTTGTTGAGGAGAAAATGAGAAGTCCCACTTTAGCATAGCAAGCACCGAGAGCTCATAAGCTTTCTTCAATAGCCCATTCCTACGCAAGGTGGCAAGGATGCATAGAAGGATGGAACTGTGAAATTACTATTTCCGTGCATAATCCAGATCTAATGGAAACCCGATATTTGTTGATGATAACTAAACAAGCTCGTAAACCCCAAAAGTTCAGAATGAGAATCCGATAACAAAAAGGGAAAATTAATACTAATTACTGACGTATACCAACAATCTCTCAATCATAGGGGTTTGGTATCCTAATAAATAGGAGCATAAATATAGTGTTAAAATTCTCACCAATCTATTGACATAAAGTTAATGTAATGTACTATAATTTGTACGTATAGTTGAATGAGGTATTATAATATTCATAATATTCTATTGTAGGCTATCCTTACTTGTGATTAAGGTATTAGATATTTTGATGGTTTAACTTTAAAATTGGAAGTCATTTTGACAGTTTACTTATTATAACACATGTCAAATTTGACGGTGAAAAAATTTCAACAACTGTCAAATATGTTATGAAATTCCAGGCCTAATGACATGTAGTGTCATTAAAAAATGCTCATTTAATGATGTTATGGCATATTTTTCATCACTGAATCATCCGATATTCACTCAATGAACCTCTATATATTTGCGTTGGTGGCATGTTAAACAAATTATGTATTGGAAAATATCTCTAAAAATCACATTATTTAACCCGCTACCAATACAAACCCAAGACATCTTCCCCATTTAAAATACCCCTACTTTCATTAGATATTGTAGGTATCAATTTTTTCATTAATATTTTTATACCCGTTTATACTTTTTTATTAACTTTGAACTCTATTTTTTATTCTTGCCAATATGAAAACTTTGTATTCTCTATATATCCCCCAATATATTATGTCATGTTTTCCTCAATATAAATTTTTTAATATAAATCACATGGTATAGTATTGCTTCCCAGTGAAATCCCAACCCACAAAAACAATAAATTACTTCTTGTAAATTTGAAATTATATATACATTATATATTGTCAAATACTCAACCAAAAAAATAAAAAACAAATAATCTAAAATAAAACTTAAAAGCTAGACTGATTGAGTTAAAAGCCCACATAAAACTACATAGAAGATGATTGGACTATTGTTCCCGAGCAAACCCCCACTTTGTCAATTTGCATCCACAACATTATTCAAGGCTTACCAACACCCGAGATTAGATTTACGTTCGACTTCATTGAATGAATTCGAATTTCGATTTCTCAAGATGAAGCTCAGTAATAACGCATTGATTGAATTCGAATTTCGATTTCTCAAGATGAAACTCAGTAATAACGCAGAGATTATGATATTGGCGAAGATTGGATATCGTGGTGAATTTTATATTTGTTCTTATTATTTTTTTTATAAATAAGAGAAGTGAACATTCAGAATGAGAATCATTTTTCTTAAAAAATAAGAGAAGTGAAAATTGAGAATGAGAATCATTTTTGTTTTTATTGAGTTAGTTTGAATATTATTTATGAATCTAAATTTTCTAAAATTTATTTTTATTATCGGGTTTATTTTGATGAGTTTATTATTTAGAAATTTTAATATTTTTATCTAGTTGTTTTTAGTGAGATTTTTTGGAATTGTCACGGTAAGTTTTTCTGTTTAATTTAGTTAAAATCCAAAAGGAATTTATTGAAATCACATCAGTGGTCAAAAAACGAGTTTAAATAACACAAATCAAGATTTCACCTTAAATTTTTTCGCTCAATTCTGGCACTAGAAAGTCCAAAAAGTCACACTAAAGATGACTCCTATTTTTATTACTTGTGGCATGTTTTAATGAATTTTTGTTCAGATAGCATTAAATAAATTAGCTTTTGTATTTTCCAATGGTAGCACAGTTGTCTTCATTATGTTGTCCTCATTCCGCTCCTACACCTTTTACATTTGTGTGACATTTCAGTGGTATTGCCTTGTATATGTATACTAGCATAGATCCATGTGAAGTATAGACCTAACATGAGCCTGAAGGGAAGAAATAAATATTTAAACTATCAAAACTTATTTTTTTGATCATATATATATAGTTGTTTTATATGATATATAATATAAACTTAATTTATATTAAAATACCTATTTTTCATGAGATATATACATATTTCTTTTTAAATGGTATATAATATAAATGTAATTTACATTAAAATATATTACATTGTATGGATATGGAGACATTTTATCTTGCAAATTAATTTTTTTTTTATTATTAAAATATTTTATTGATAACTTGCATTGAATATTTTTTATATACAACATTAACATGTTTTATTTTAACAATTTATTTTTTATATCTAGATATGTAGGAAGTTAATATCGAAATAAATTAGTTAACACAGATATTGAAATAGTTTATTTAAATCTCTTGTTAAAATATTTTTGAAAAGTATAAAATTTAAACATCTTATTCATACATTCTTTTACTTGTATTCATTTTTTTTTATTACAACGGACTTATTTTATTTTTAAAGGAATGGACAGAGAATTTTAGACATTCCCCCTCATACTGAACTGTAGAATAGGCCTCTCAGCTCAATTTCATGGTTTCTGATTTTACTTAAAATGGTTTATTTGATTTTATATGCCTCTCAGCTCAATTTCATGGTTTCTGATTTTACTTAAAATGGTTTATTTGATTTTTTATTTTACTTAAAACGATGGCTATAAAATAAGCTTCTAGGCTCAATTTCATGGTTTCTAATTTTACTAAAATGGTTCATCATAATTTCTAATTTTATTTGAAATGATTTATGTATTATAAATTTGAGAATTTGTATCATAATATTTTTATAAACTCTTCCTAATTAAAATGTTAAATAATTTTTCTTTATAATATGAAATCTATATTATAATAAAAAATAACAAAAATAATAATTTGACAAATAAATGTTTAGGAAAAAATGTTGAAATATATATATATTTATATATATATATATATATATATATATATAATAATATATATTATATATATATGAAACCATTGGAAGATGATATCGTGCTATGTATTTGTGACTATGTTGCTACGTATTCGCGATTTTGGAAGATGATATCGTTGGGTAAATTGGCTCATATATGTGTTATTAGTCCCTGCCCTCCGGGCTGGCAGGGACTATAGTAATCGATTTTGTTAGATAGCATTACTTTGACACAATAATCGATCAACAAATTTGAGCTTAAAGCAAAGTTTCTGGAAAGCGCATATCAACCAATACAATATTTTATGTTTTTAACCAGTCAACGCAATCTCCATATTATTTGGCCTCAAACCGAGGTATACCAGCTGAAAAGTTAGGAAAAAGTTGGGAAATGTACAAGTAGTTAGACCAAGTTGACACATTCACGTAGTAATGCTAAGTCTTTGCATTAGCATTAATTTGCTAACATTTAATGTTAAAGTATATCACTGAACTAGAACTAGTTTATATAGTTTATAAGTCACTGAAGGTGCCACTTGCATGCTTCAGTGCCTGCATTTTGCATGCTTCGGTGTCTGCATGTTGGATGTGGTGTCTGCATGTTCTGATTCGGTGTCTGCATGTCTCTTAGTATTTAAGCTGGCTTCTCTGGATTCTGAAGAGTGAAGGCGAAGTGCACCTGATCTGCCAGCTCCAACACAACACCAACACAGCACAACACAGCACAGCAGGTCCAACTTCCAGTTAGCCCAGCAACAGCAGTGACATCTGCAATAATAAACCAGTAGAGCAGTTTAACGTGACTACTGTATGATAATTACAGTAATTATTACTGATGTAAAATTTTCCTTTCTTCATATAAGCAAACTGTAATCATTATTATGACTATTATGGTCTTGGCATGCAGTGCATGTAATTTTCCTTGTTTGAGTCTTAAAGCTATGCTCTTAGTTTTTCCAGGAATTCATGTATTATATCCGCATAAGGATTTTCTCAGACATACTGGGTTCTGTTGTTATAATGTTTTCTATTATTATAGCACTTTTTAGTAGCGAAAGAAATTGTTGAAATTGTTGTCTCTTATTTTCTGCTATGATATGTAACATTTCTTCTAAATCTATGTATTTAAGAATTTCATTATGCCTAGGTTCTCGCCATTGTCTTCTTTTAAATTAACAGTATACATCATTCACTTTAAAAAAAAAACAAATCAGAAATTTATAATTAATATCTATATTCATCTGAAGCACATGATTTTTATTTTTTCCATAGTCTACCTTTTCATATTTTCTACAGTTTCTTCTTACTATTGCAGCATTAAGTTTCTTTTTTGTATTTACCTATAGATCTGCAACCTATTTCTGCATTGAAATAATTTTAAAATAAATAGCAGAGTAGACTAACCACTGTCGTTGCGCAGAGCTTTCGATTTCTTAGGCGTAAGCCATGTGGTAAACGAACGCTGCCGGGACACAGAATACATCTTCACGCCATTGATGGCAGTCACCTTCATGCTCTCACAGATCCACTGAGTTGCAGCATACACTGAGATTATTTAAGACCTCTATTAAATCCCTCCTCCTCAAATGAATTTGAATCTAAATCCACAACACTAATCCGCAGCACTAAGATTAAAACCCTGCCTCAATGTGCTGCACCACTAAATCGTTGAAACCCTGAATTATTTTCCATGCAGGAGATCACCATTATTTCCCATCGGAATTAAACCGAGCTCACCGCCTCTGTCGAATCTTCGTGAAAATCCCCCAAATTGGGCAATTCTGGCTCGAAAATCGCCAGTCGAGTAACCTAGCCATCCCTTTCGCTTCCGTCTTTGAAGATCCATCGGACTCCATGCAAACTCGCAACAACACTTCATATGAAATGCAGTCGGTCTGAATCCTTTCCAGTCTGTGTTTGAGAGCCTCCAGACGTATGAATTTCAATAGTCTCCTGCTGTCCTCTACCGATATCTGCCCCGCAGGGGGCAGACGTCTAAATTCTGAAACTGTTCCTGCCAGCCGAAGAATAGTTGCGAGGGAAGGAAAAGCTGGGACGGAGACTGAGAATGGCTCAACTGCGTTTGCTCCCGACCGTGCATGAAACGGGGAGGATGCCCTCTAAAAAGGCTCTGCGGTCGCAGGTTCGGAGCTCCTCCGAGACGAAGGGCATGAGGGACATTGCGGAGGGATGCCATCAGAAACTAAATCCCTCTCAACAAATGGCCCTGCATTCGGTTACAACCGCAACATCATATTTGTGCCCTCGTCCTGCATGATATGATGAGAATAGGTTACTTATAGCGACGGCGATAATGGCAATGCCACCGACAACTTACAGTGAAGGCGATAATGACAACGCGATGCACAATTCATTAGTCTTACTGAAGCCGATACCTGGGCATAGAAATCACGGAGTTAAAGCCGGTTTGACATCTTACACTATCTGTGCATGCACCCAATGATTTATGTGCACAGGTGTTATGCTCTGGAAACACATGATAATTTGACACGCGTCGGGTATTCTGCATGTTTATTCACCACGAGACGATTTACCAAGCTCGTTTCTTCGCCTTCGCCAAGAACTCATATCTGGCTGCAACAAGTTGGGTCCCCAGCAACAACCATGCGACATAGGTCTGTCTTGAAATGCGGATGCCGAATTACAGGGCGCAGTTCCTCGATACCGTGTGTGAACTGGCATCAATCTCCATAAGGGCACGCTCTGCTATCCTGCCATTTGTTAAACATGAAATAAACATAAAATTTTACTCATATGACATGAAATAAACATAAAATTTTACTCATATGACATGAAATAAACGTTGCAAGTTACAGTCAGAACAAAAGTTCTCAAGGCGGAGATCGAAGGTCAAACTTTCTATCATCTCCAAAGGCTCTAAATGCTGCTTCTACAGGTGCTTCTAGTGGTGGTGCCGGGTGTTTGAATCTCCCTTTGCTTCTACCACCTATACCTCTGCTCTAGCTGCCTATGCCCTTGTGTTTGCTACTTATCTGCATCAACCGAATCAACAGAGTCGACTGAATAATCAATGGCTCAGGCGGGTACAACTTAATCAACAGACTCCCTTGCTTAAACAACTGAAAGGGCTAGGTCTCGATCTCGCTCTCGAACAGCATAATATCGATCAAAATCATCGGATTCTGGAACATCTGCTTCTGGAACTGGGACTTTCTGTAACTACGCCGGCCCTGCACACTAGTCAATGTGCATAAAGTCGGAACAGGGGGCAGGTCGGTCAACATCTTATGAATCGACAGAAAGCGTCTATATCTGGATATGAAGCTGGTACAGGGGCTGCTGCGGCTGCTAATGATGCTGCCTATGCCACTGTTGCGTCTGGAACTGCTTCAATGACTAGCTATGATGCTACTGAGACTACTTTCTGGCTTAGTCAATAGTTATTTTCTCGTCGCCCAATGTAACAATTCCTTTTCTCCACCTGACAGGGTTGTTTTATATCTTGAGAAGTATAAATGTGTTTTGATAGTTTTCTATAAGGGCAGCTATTGCGGCCATTTGGTGTTGCCTTATACTGTCCTACATACATGAATGTTTCATAGTGCTGAAATGTTGCAGATTCTTTGAATATTTCCAGTGCTAAACTGTTGTAGTTTTTTTCGAACATTTCAAGTGTTAAACTGTCCTAGATTCTTTTGGCAAAGGCAACAGGCGCCAAAGTCTTTGACGTCTCCAATCTATCGCTAAAATGCTTCACAGCTTGAAAAAGACTCGAGTCAATAGTTTGAAAGAGTTTGAAACTTGCGCTTTGTATAGCATAGAAACCCTGAGGGCCAAGTTGACTTGACGTCTTCATCTATGCTAAATGCTTCCAGTTGAAAACACTCAAGTCATAGTTTAAAGAGTTTCAAACTGCGCTTGTATAGCAAGAAAGCCTGAAGGGGCAATTATACCTACAGTTACTGATTGCTTTAGCTCTTTAATCTAAGGAACTTTCTACGGATGCATGTTTCTAACAACAACATATGGAAGGGACTAACTACCCTGCAACCCGCCTTGTTGTGGGATTAAATTTTATTTTAAATTTATACTTGACCACAATTTATGCTTGGGATATTTCTTTTCCTGGTTTTTATTTGGGATATGTTTGATGTGTTTATCACTTTTTATTTTTATTTTATCGCTATCTAATATTCTTATGACTGGTTATTGCTATCTATTCTTATGACGAGTTTTTAGGGTTCAGGTCTGTAGATTGTATTGCAAGAAGCATTCCTTCATCGACTATATGCTTTGCATGGTGGGTTTCAGGTAAAGGATTTCATTACAATAAGGACCAATTTGGACAGGAATGAATGATAGCTAGTACACAAGAAATGGTGATGCAATTTGAGACATATCTAGCGATAACTACAACAATTATAAACTAAAACTATTTTAGATCCATTCTTAGCAGGGATCTAACATGAGCTTAGAGGGATCAAATTTTCTCGTGTGCAAACTTCTTTGAGTGCAAAATTTCACTTCTTTGAGAATGAAAAATACGATATGTAATTTTAATTATTTAAGTTGCATTTTTGAATGTTATATAGAGTACATAACTTAAAATTGTAAGTCCAAGAAAACTTTGTTATATTTAGAAAAAAACATATATACCTAAAAAACACTAAACTATAAAAAGTACTTCAAAATTTTTAACCATAAAACTTTCCTTTTTCAATAGTTTTTTTTCTAAATGATATATAATATATACATAGTTTCCATTAAAATATTTTACATCATATGTGCCCACACATTTTATGGGTGCACATTAAAATGATTTTTTTGTTATTAATATATTTTTAAGTATACATTAATATTAATTCTTATTAAGATATTTTATTGAATCCACATTGAATATTTTTATTATATGCACCATTAAAATATTTTCTTTTACATTTCTTTACTTCTAATTCTTTTACATGAAATTAAATTATATTATATGGAAAAATAACTAAACATACATAATAATTCATTTTTGTTTTATTATTATTATTATATTTATAATAGACATTTTTTCTATTTAGAGAATATTTTATTTTTATTTTAAGAGGGACACATGTCAATTCCACATTGAGCACAAACATACTTACACATCACCCTACTGAGTTGCTCTGGACTCAATCAGAAAATTACAAATGATTATAATAAAATGGTTACTACATCCATAAATATGTTAATTGATCATAAGACATTGATTCAATGAAAAAAAGATGACATTTGTGTTTCCCTAAAAAAAACTTAAAGATATTCAATCAACTATGAAGAAAAAAAACTTTGTTCCCCTTTTACATGTGATTAAAAAAAAAACTTTGTTCCTTTTCTTAATCCTAACGTATTAATTTCAAGTCAAGATAGAGATAAAATTCATTGAGATCATCGAAACCTTGTTATTGAGATATAAAATGTTTTCCAAATCTTATAGACTTTTTAGGTGTATTTTAAAAAACTTATACTACTACATACTATAGTAATGTCATTTCTTTAGATGGGATCTTTTTAAATTAAAGTAGATGGAAAGTATTGTTTACCACATCCTTTATCTCTATAGACTTAGAAATCTTTGATGTAAGGTTGTGCCTCAAACATAAATTTTAATATGAATGCAATTTATAGTTATTGTGATTTTTTTTTTAAATATATAATATTAGTTTATTATAAATAAAAATCTTAAGAAAATAAATGTTATAATAAAGAAAAACATTTATGAAATTTAAAAAGTATTCTCAATCATGATTAATTTTTTTAATGAAATTTAAAAATTATTCTCAATCATTATTAATTTTATTAAGATTTTTTTAGTTTACGATAATTAACCTTATTATTTAGATGACATGGAAATCGACTAGGAATATACTTACATGTATATGCCAATGTGAATTGTTGAAATATAACTAATATATAAATAATATCAATTATAAAAAAAAAAATGATTTATAAGATATAGAACTATAATTTGTATAGCTTAATTATTAAATTAAGATACATGAAGAAAATAATGATGATTAATGTTTATAAAAATGGTTTATTGCCATTGAGGGGATAAGATTTATTTCAGAAACTAAAAACATAAAATCTTGCCACTTGCAGTGGGAAAATAAAGTAGCCGGACCATGTTTCCGTGATGGTAGACAACAACATATATAATAGTAATGCAAAATATTCTACTCAAGGATAGATTGAAGCCCCCAATGTCCCTAGATATTTCTCAATACACTTTTGTTTGTAGGTAATGGAATGTGTGATATGTATATATGGATATATATCAGTATATATTTATCTTAAATATGGATGGGATCTAGTATTTTCATGTTTATGAGTAGTAGTTATTTATTTATTTATAGATTTTCTAAATTTTTTACTTTTGCTGATATAAGAAAAATTTCAGTTTTGATGACGGATGGACAAGGTTACACATCATACTAAGCTCTAGAATAAGATTTTTGGCTCAATAATCATGTATATTCTTCGCAAAATGCAATACAGGCACCGATCACTGACTCTAGAATACCGATTCTTTAATTTTAAACTCATAAATTCCTTATGTGGTCTTTCTACTAATTTCTTCACACACTAGTTGGATCACATATCATAGATGTAATGCCTAAAATACCATACAGATATATGGAATCATGGAAACAAACATGAATACCTGTACAATTTAGATGTGAGAGGGATGACAGACATATTTCTCATACGTTTTGTAGCTTCTTCATGGCTTGGCCTTGGGCATCCTTGTCCCACACTTACTACACCATCAGAAATTATATATTGATTAGGCTCAACTTACGTACTTTAGAGTCCATATTCTCCATTTTGTATTCACTTAACTCAAATCCACGTACACTTAATTGGCAATTTCCTTCCGATATGCTCTATACAAATGGGTTCGGATATGTTATATACAAATGGGTTCGCTCGCTTTTTTGGTTGGGATGAATTTTTTTTTTTGTAAGTTGCGGTAGTACCTTTCTTTATCTATTTATAAAATCAAGTTGTTCCATATACATCATTTTGGTGGCCTCAACTGGCCCATATGGGAAATCAAGTCTGTTGGCCACTTGAGTCTATTGTAGGCCATCCAGTAACAAAATTTAATAAGTCTTTCAATCCAAGCTAGGTAAACATCACAACTAAAAAAATTAATCATGATCCAGACTAACATAAAACAATTGAAAAGAAAATGCTATCTGCAAAATGCATCAAACTAAAGACTGCAAGAGACTAATCCCTTCAATCTTCTCTATTAAATTCCACATTTGCAGATGCTGCCGCCGAGTCACCCGGTGCTGGAGATATCTTCTTCAATTGTTGTTGGATTTCATCCAACTTGCGGTCTTGCATAATCATGATGATTTGTAGGTTTTTCATATCTTTCTTGATATTTGGCATACCTTGATCTATTACTGCCATTTCACCCGCTACCTGCTCCAGAGCCTTGGCAAGTAATCACTTCAACACCCAGTACACGTGCAGAGCTTGTCAGTAGAGCGTCATCCTTCCTCTGGTGTGCCCTAGCTTGGTGATAATATCCCCCCATTCCTCCATCTTGGGCTAGAAGTCCTCTTCCATGTCATTGTCTTCCATTTCCTGTATCAGTCGACCAATGTCAGCGTCGATTCCTTCTTTGTATGCTCGCGCAGCTTCTTGCACAGTTGTCCTCATGGATTTTCTACCATGTCTCTGATTTGCTGGTGTCGAGGTCATCCGGTCATTTCTACCTGGCTGGCTCTGCCACCCTCCACCTCCATGACCCCTGCCTCTACCTAGGCAAGTAATATTTCCTTTTACTGCCCCCTATTTACCATTATCAACATCAGAAGTTAGTTTTCAAGGAATTACACTCATCTCATACGCCTACTTGTCTCTGTCACTGGGCCTGCCTTCCCCTCCTTTGTCTCTCCCGTTATTTTGGATATTCTTTGGTCTCTCTCCCCTAGGGTAGTAATGGTCGGGCCCTCATTTACCCTATCCCCCACCTAGATGGCATACTTAGTTTTATCAAGGTGCCTCTTTTCCCTACTCTCACATTCCCCTCGCATACCAATGTTCTGATCCTCACACTTCCTCACCATGCATACTTCCGGCCCGTTCAGATCTCGCCCTTCATCTACATTTCCCTGCTTTCCCCCCTCCTTCTCTAGTTTACTATGCATACCAAGGTGACTTGTAGACCCGCTCAGACATGGCCCTCCCCTAGCAATTCCCAACTCACCTTCCTCTTCCAACATACCATGTATGGCATAATAAAATGCAGAAGTTGAGGTTAAGAAAACATACCCTGCCTTACGCTCGACAGCTGAAGAATATGACGCTCGCTTAGCTCCATTTTCCTCCTCCCTTCACTATACACTGAGCTCACTTCCTCCCCTAGCCACTCTCATGACCCCTTTCCCATCTGTCGTGTGTCCCATCCCACTACCACCGTCGTTCGTTCCTTCCTCTCTCCCCACTCTCCTGTCACTTTTTTGCCTCGTAACTCCCTCAGGCATGTAGGATGCCACCGCATCCATTTGAATTATGATGGGGGCAGTTGGTGGCCGACCTGGCCAACCTCTCCTCTGCGTTGTCCTTCTGATCATACTCTCCACTTCCACCACCCCGATAGGGGGCCCCCTATGTCTGCTAACATGAGGTCGTGTCCTCATGATAATCTTGTGTAATGATTGTTTTGAGGGGCTCCAATCTTGGCTCCTCAAGATGTGGTGGCCATATACTGTCCATCTTGTCGCCTTGTTCATTACATCCCCAGTTAGCTAAGAAATCCGCTACTTTGTTTCCTTCCCTCCTTACATGTTTTATGATCTTATATTCAATTCTTTTTATAAAGGTCTCCAAATCCTAGACCAGGCTAGTCGTCCTCCAGCTTTTCGCTACTTTGTCCCAAGTCTTGCCATTATTAAGTTTCCTAGTCATGTCTATAACCAGTTGGGAGTTTCCCTCCACTTCCAAGTTGTTATATCCATTTCTTATTTCTATTATTAATCCTTGATAAACTACCTTTAGCTCGGCTTCGCTATTGCTCATGATACCACCATGGTTTGCGTACAACCATCTGGTCCTGCCTTGGCCATTCTGGAAGATGCCTCTGGGCCCTGCGGGCCCCGGGTTTCCTTTGGAGGCTCCATCAAAATTAAGTTTGATGAAACCTTCAGAGGGGCGAGAGAAATGGATAAGGCTAGTGTTGATTGTTTCAGGCGTTTTCCACATCTGAGGAGCCACCATTCCCTGATCTAGATTTAGCTTTGTCAACATCTGTTCTTCCTCAGGTATCATTTTCCAATCCTCTTGACTCTAGGTTTCCACTAGAATAGTTTCTCTTATATGATTTAGGGATCTTTTCCAGACCTGCTGTAGAGGCATCTCTTTATTTTGAAAGATTCTCCAGTTTCTTTATTTCCATATCATCCACATATTCATGCCTATCGCTAGACTCCAGGCTATCCTAACAACAGTGCTCGTGAATTGACCGCGCCCCCACTATTTAATTGTTCCTTTGATGTTATGAGGGTCTCTGTTAGTCCTTCCAAAAAGTCTCTTGATTTCTTCCCATTGTTTCTTGGCAAAAAGAGATGAATTCAAAAGGTGTTCTTGCGTTTCCTAGTCCTGCTTGCATAGACAGCATCTGGGAGGGCCTTCAAATCCATGCTTTTAAAGCTGGTCCCATGTCAAAATGTGCCCTTTGCATACAAGCCATAGGAAGTGAGTCACTTTTGGCCACCAATTCCTCTGCCATACGTGTTTCCATAGGAGTGTCAGTTGGTCTTGTTCCTGGGGCGTGATGAGTTTGTAGGCTTCTTTGATTGTGAAGGTTCCCTTCATTGAATGACCCCATCTCAGTATGTTTGGACCTATTTGGATAGCTATTTTCCTTGTCTTCATTTCTCTTATATATAGCTCTCTTTGTTCTATATCAATATGCCTATCCCATGCTTATGGATTTTTCCAAGTTCGCCACGACTCCTCTTGGTGTTCTTCATTCCAGAACTCGCTCACATATTTCAAACCTTCCTCTTTTTCCCTCTGATATGTGTTTCTAGTCCCTTAACATCATTCATTTTCTCCCTTTGTTGCCAAGCTTCTTCCTAGAATTCGGCTAAATTTTCGTTCCGAATTTCCCAGAATGCATGCTTGGATATTATGCCTCTATTTTGACTGGCCAGGTTCCATATTGTAGAGCCTTTTGGTGTTTCCTCAAGTCTTAAGATTTCTTCTGTTGTTTCTAGCATGTTGTGTTTTTGCATCCAGATTCCTTTCCATAGGTCTCCTCCTCCCATCATCCATCTCCACCAGAGCTTAGCCCTCATTACTTGGTTCAGGGTGTATGAATCTCTCAATCCCAAGTGCCCTTCCTCTTTACTCTTTATTAGGCCCTTCCGTGATATCAAAGCCCATTTATTTTGTTGCTTCCATCCTCCCCAAAGGAATTTTTTGAAGATTTCAACCATCTTGGAACATGCACCTTTGGGGGCCGCCGTTGCCGAAAGTTGGTAGATTGGGATTGCTTGTAGGACTGCTTTAATCAATACTACTCTTCCTACTATATTCAGAGTTATGAAGGACCAATTTTCCAATATTTTCGTGAGTTTCTCTATGGTTGGTGTGAAATTTTTATTTGAATTCTTATTATTTAATTTTTATAGAAATATTTTTATTTTTATTTTATTTTAATTAAATTAAAATAAAATATTACATTAATTTTTATTTTATTTTATTTATTTATTTTTATGTAATTTGGTTTAGTCAAAAGGTTAAACATTACATTATAACATGTCTATCATATCGAGCCTGGAGTATGTCGTAAAACTATTTTTCCTTGGCTTAGAGCTCGTCTTTCTCGGATGTAAGGAAACAGGGTAACAACCTGAGACCCATAGGTATTTGAGGTGGCGTGGTTTTCCTTGATTAACGGTGATGGTGTGGATTTCCTTTATTAAGGGTGATGAGTCAGCCTCCATTCGCGGTTAGCAGCTAGAGATGGTTGTCTTCACTATTGGTTTGGAAACTGAGTTATCATAGGTTTTCCCATTAGTGAAAAAAAAAAACATGTCTATCATACTAAGTTGAGAGCGCCTCTCTGCCCTATTATTCTCTTAAATTTAAAATCACTTGGATTTTTAATAATATTGTTAATATGAATAATATTAGACTAATAATAATTATTACAAATTATTATTATAATTATTTTATAATAAATATAATATATATATAATATTTTTTAAATATTTTATAATATTATAAAATATAATTATTATCATATATTATATATATATATATTTTTTTTATCAATATCAATATTAATAATAAATCCAAACTATTCACTTTTATCAATTTATATCGACCACATTTACCAATGTTGTTATGCATGTGATTGATATATGTATATGGGCTTATATCAATCACATTTATTAATGTGGTTGTGCTACTTATGTACCATTAGCAATTGATGGCTTCCTTCTGTAAATATACAGAGAACTTGTACCAAAAATTTAGGATTATCAAGTATCCTTTCATAACCTTACAATATGGAGGATAACGCACAAGAGAAATTGTATTTTAATGGCATAATTCATTTTCTTTACTCTAGATTTTGATATGCAAGGGATTGCAATTTTTAGTTTCTCTCTTGTTAACTAAATTATTTACATATTACAATTTATTATATATATTACGTGTGATATTTATAATTAGACTCGAGGATTAGCTTAATTGGTTGAATTTTGTGGTTAAAACACCTTAGAAGTTGACATTATCTGTTGGGAATCATGGTTGTCATTAGACCAAAACCCACAGGAGTTAGTCAACGATCACATCACTAGATATAAGGATCCATGAGAGGAGGTTAGTACATGTCGTGAAACAAACTTGGAGTGTTGGTTTATCCAATGTCCAACAATATCTCCCCAATGCAAATCGGGTGCGTATCGAACCCGTGACCTACGTTCTATACTGCTTTTTTGAAACACTGAGAGGGGGGTGAATCAATATTTCTTAGCAATTAGTACTTTTTAATATTTGTCAGAGCATTAGTTAATATTTAGTTATTATTATTGTTCTTCTTCAGATGATCACAAATGATAATGAACAATAGACAACACCATACAACTATGGAGAAAGATAAAATACAGGACACAAAGAATTTTAGGTGGAAAACACGCTACAGGTCAAAAACAACTGAACGCTTCTTTAGTAACCGTATTCTCCCTGTTAAAATAAAATTGATTACATCAAGATTTTAGCTACAGCTGAGGGAGGCGTCAACCCCCTAATTCACGGGCTACAACCTGTAGGATGCTACTAGACCCTAATATCATGTTGCAACCAGAAGGACACCCCAATGCTCTATAGATCAGGCCACAACCTGATGAGTGCCTGAACACTCTATCTACCAACTGATGTCAGAGAGGATGCTTCACTACCCTGTTAGTTAATCAACCACAACTGAATGAATGCTACAACGCCCTATGCAAGCCACAACTTTCCCTATCACCACTCTCCCATCCTGAAGTGTTATCATGCTAAAACTTGAAAGTGACTCCAATCACCCAAAAGAGTCACTAGATCACATTTCACAATTTTCACATTGGATCCCCTGTATTCTGAGCCAATGTAGAATAGTTGTAACGAAAATGTAGAATAAATGTTGAATCTTTGTAGTTGGTAATCATTGTTCCCATGAACTGATCACTGCATAGTGCTACACATCAAGCTATCAATGTTCAATTGCACATCAATGTCACTGCACATTGTATATCACTTTCACTAAAAATCACTACACAATTGTTGGCTATCATTGCATGTCACTTCTCACGAATGAATAACCATCAATGCACAACCACTGCCACTGCACACATAGATCACTCCACATTTGCTGGTTGTCATTGCGGGTCATTGCATTGAGATACTCATGAATGAATAAGCATCAAGACGCAATATATCATGCTACCACAATGTATCAAGTTTCACATGATGTTGCAACCATTTGACACTACTATCAAATGATGGCATAAACCAAGGTGCCTCAAGTCATCCATATGACCTGCCTCTAATGCTCTCAAATTCTACCCTTGAGAGCTACTATCATATGTTCCTTCATTGTTGAGCACAACTCACACACTTCTATCATTGTTACTTCAATAAGCTATACAATAAGGTGATGTATCCTCAGAAACATGTTAGCTTGTAAGGTCATATTATGTTACTCAAGTTATCCTATGTTATCATAGTCATTATCAAATCAAGGTTCTACTAGTCAACGTCAATATATCAATAACTTATTATGTCAGTCAACCATCATTATGCATGTAGAATGTCAAGTCTACTCAATTTAAAATGCCAACATATGTGTCATGTCTATAATATCTACTCTTACAAAGTCAAAGTCTAGGTAAAATGTCACCACATAAATCCAACCCATTCTTAGTAAATCAAAGTCAAGGTAGTTGTCATCATACATGTTATGACTTAGTGTGTCTAAGGTCAATTTTATTCTTATCTTGTACGTGAGATGTAAAATCTACTCACAATGTAATCTGCTATCAATGAGTTAGAGTCCATAGTCAAGTTTCATGGCAAGCATTCTAATAACATACTATTTTGTCAAGCAAAATGTTATGTCCGATAGCATATTATTTTTCAAGCAAATTTTTATGTCATTAGGTCAAGCAAATTGTTGTGTCTAATTTTCATGAGGTCAAATTTTACTTGATGTCCCCTTCTCATTGTATAAGAAATTATAGTCCCATTATTGCCATCAAATTCTATGACAGTTATAATATCTTGATTACACCTACCTTGCTATCCATTACATTTTATAGTTGTCAAAGTTAAATTATTTTATTACTGTCATATTAGTCTCAAGGTCAAATGAGTTGAGTCAAAGTAAGAAAATCATGATAGTAATTGTAACGGTAAGGAATTAGTGTTAAGTCTATTAACATAGATGTTTGACCCAAACTCGATTATTTGACCTATCAAAGACCCTCAATAAAATCGGGGCACATCCTTAGTCCAGGGAACCCAAACCCTAGGACTTGGGTTTTTAACCATCCAATAGTATAGATGCCATCTTGATGTAATCCAAAAATTACTAAGAAGAATTAATTAATCATTTGACATCAATCCCTGGTGCTTTTGGTCAAATTCAAACCTAGTGAACTCCATGGGTTGACATCAATGACAACACTATCCAACAATCTCCCCCTTTCTCATTGATGGTAACAAATGTACTCCTCTTTTGAGTACAACTCCCCCTGCCTTCATGCTTCACCTTCTTCTCGAGATTTCGATCTCCTTCTTTCGTTTTTCTCTCCCCATTTGACATCAATGGAAAAGGGTTACTCCCCTTGACAATTTTCTTGCATCATGTGGATCTGTTATCTATTTGTGCTCCCCCTAATGAGAAGCCTCTTGTAACAGTCTATTAATGATGATCCATACAGACCTATGTCTTGTATGTGCTTCCCTTGAAGAGAAACCTTCCTTTGCGAACCTGTAATCCTTCAACTATTATTCTCCCCGTGAATTTGTATTGAAACTGCCATCTTGCTCAAAATATTTGTCTGTGAATCATAGAATTGCGCCATATATTGTTGTACAAAATCCTCCTCTTAAAATTTGAAGGAGTCGATGAGCTAAATTACTGAGAATAGAGAGTCATCTAACAAACCATCTTGACTTGAGCCACTAAATAAATAAACTGTTGATTCCTTATGACGGGTTACGAATCTCGAAGCATAACTACTCATACCTTCTTGCCTTCTTCCTTTTCTTGCTCATCTTGTAGTTGTTCATCCTATACCTATTTTCTTTTCCAAGCCTTCTTATTCTCATTGTCAAGATATTCATTCATGATTGGTTCCATCTTGTACCTATAGTGACGAGCTATGTGTCCATAGTGATGATACTTGAAGCATTCAGTGTTGTCCATAAGTGATTCCATATGATATTTTCAATCGCGAGTGTTAAGGAATTTGAAACATTCAATGTTTGGCCCATATAACACGTAGTCTCTTCTAAAAAAATCATCATGGAACCTGTTTCGTGATCCTATAGACTTGCTTCTGGGGTTTTTGCAGATAATGGTTGTACATGTCAAAAACTTCACAATCCCTAGCCATATCCATAATTAGCACATAAAAAATAATAACCATTAAATGAACGTGTGTACCTAGATAATTCATTTAAATGAAATGGTCCTTGATAATTGTACCTATCAACATATTTACAATCCCTGTCCATATGTCCATAGTTACCACAGGAAAAATCATAATCATTAAATAAATGAACATACCTAGAAGATTTATCATTCTTCTTTGGAGGCAGTGTTGTAGTCTTTGCAATATAATGTCGTCCTTTATCCTTGATTACGTTCGCATCATTCTTCAAAGTTACAATGTTATTATTTGGTTCAATCAACCTCTCAATCTCACTGTGTGAAGATGTGGATGTTGTACATTCATCAATTGGAGCCTTACCTATTCTTTTTTCCAACTCTTTATATATCTTAGCCATAATCTATAAATGGTCCTTTTCTTTGAGCTTGTTGATCTCACTAAGTGCTACATCAAGTTCTTTTTCTTGAGCAATATCTTCTTGAAACCATATTTTTAAGGTCTCCCTTATTTTTTTTCCTCCTCACCCTGTAGCTTGAAAATAGCGGTCTTCTCTACTTCTCTATTGATAACCTGTATATGTTCCTTCTTCTCCTCATTTAAATCCTGAGCCTACTTAGCTCATATGAATAAGTTTACAATTCCTTTTGATTTTGGTCAAATGTGGATATGTATCTTTGATCATATTCCTTCCTTTCAATTTTTGCTTCCTACATCTGTTGTTTGAGCCTGCTAATCTTTGCAAACGTTGTGTCAAGTTCTTATTGATTTTGTTGGACTTATCTCTTGAGGTATTTTGTCTCTATATTCTTGACCTCTTCTAATTTAGTTCTAATACTGCTAATAATCTTCTCAGACTCTTCAATTTCTTTGATGCGTTCTTTTGTTGTCTTCAATTCTGCTTCCAAAAGTCTTGTCTTTTCCTTTTGACTTTTGAGTTCCTTTATCACCTTGATCACTTGATTTTGAAACTCTATCTTACTCATTTCTTCATCATAATCTAAAGGATCCAAATTTTAAATAACATCTTGACCTGATTTATTTGTTTAATAGAGATTATGAAGTTTTTCTCAAAGAACTTTAGCTGTTGAAAATTGACAAACTTTTGTTTTTACAAAATTTGGCAAAACATCCAAAATTACATTCATGCCTTTGAATTTTACCTTTTAGCTTCATCAGTGATGTGTTTCCAAAAACAATTGATTCCCATAATCCATGTGCTTGCAAATGTGGTTCCATCCTAGATTCCCATATCTAGTAATTATCTGCATCAAAATCGAGGGTTGGTAAACATTACTAACTTTATTCAGATTTTGTTGTACATTTACCTTCCTTTGAAATACTTGCAGCCTACTTCTTTGACTTGCCCATCTCTATGCTCTGAAAACTGCCTTCCAGCAATTAAGATGTTACTGAAGGAAACAAGGTTGTTATATTAACTCAAGAGAATGTCAGTACTATTACCAATACTCAGAAATTACTTTTACAACTCATCACCACTTCAAGTTACAGTTTCTTATGTCACATTCAAGATGTATGTTGCACACATTATTTGTCAAAACAATCAAGGTGTCAAGTCATGGTTTAGGTCACTTGCATTTTTAACGTCACTAGACTACCCCTACTAAAAAATAACCCTAAAATGTTTATAGATGGTCTTCTACCAGCTACAATAGCGCAAACCAAGCTCTAAAAATTGTTTCCTACGTCCTCTTTGCACATGTTATCTTTGATCCTAGATTAGTTTTCTCCAAAAAAAAATCTTATGTAATAAGCTCTCTTTAATAGATAGTCAAGCATCAAAATAGTCTTGTGGACTAGCCATGGTCTTACAACCAAAAAAAAATGAGAAACCCTTCCTATACAGATCTGAAGCTAGAAAATGGTATTTGTTGTAGAAAGATGAGGGTTAGAAGGATTAGTCCTTTGTCCATATCAATCCAAGCCAAATGAAAAATACTTGATAATTAGGAGGCCTCGGTCTAGGCCTATGATGAAAAAGGTCATGAAACAAATATCATAAGAAAAAAGAAGCAAAAACTTATTTGCACAAGTCCGAAACTTACCTCAGATCGTTCATTGTCTTATTAAAAGTAGTTGAAAATTACAAAGAAATACCACTGAAAATTTTAGAGAAACATCTTGATAAGTCAATGTGTTTTGAGAGGCTTTAAGGTCTCCTTTTATAGAGTTTAGAGGGACTTGATAAGTGACCGTTATAGGACAAGGAAAGGGCTTCATGAAGGAGTTATAACATTAAAATTTTAATTAAGTCATGTCTTTTGTGTTAAGTAAGAAAGGCTACGAGCCTTATGAAGAGAAAGGTCGTCAATGCTATGAGTGAAAGATATTATCCTTTATAGTATCAGGGATATCTTTAATAATAATAAAAATCAATACTCTTCCTATGATTTCTTAAGGTATGGTTAATTTATTTTATAAGTACTATAAAAATTTTGTTTAATCTCTAAGGAATTTGTAAACTAACCCTCTTTGGTGTGTTTTGTAGGTGACACATGAGTGTATTAAGTCGATGATTGATTTATTGTCTTTAGTTTTGAATGTATGTAACTTATATTGGAGATTATAGTGATAAAAAATGTCATATGTTGACAACTGTAGGAGGAGGTTTCATGTCACTACCCTTGGGGGTTTTAGCCAAAATATTGGGCAAAACCGAGGGTCACTAACTTCAATTGTCAATATCTCTCAAACAAGGAGACCTCTGAGGGCATACCCCATATCAACAAAAACATATTTTTGAGGAGAATCCAATGACATAGATATATGACCCAAACTCTTGACCTATAAAAAACCCTCGACAAAATTAGGGCACATCCTTAGTCCAATGAACACAAACCCTAGGACTTGGGGTTTTGACCATCCAAAAATATAGTTGTCATATTAATGTAATCTGACAATTACTAAGAAGTGTTCATTAACCATTTGACATCAATGACTAGTGTTTCTGGCAAAAGTCAAACCGAGTCAACTAGATGGGTTGACATCAATGGCAACACCATATAACATTATCTGGGCCATAGTTGAGCCAAGAGGAAGTGATTTAATATTTTTCATGAGGATGAACCACATTAGATGGTTCTAATATTTTGACGTTGCCTTTTTGCAATGTTGGTATCTACAGAACTGTTATTTTGCGATAATGGGAAAAGGTTTCAACCATGTGTACCTATACTTCACTGGTAATTTCTTCCTTCCTCTATACATAAGAGTCCAATACTTCAATGCAGGCCATCTTGACATGATATATTACAATTATGCTTAAAATGTCAATTAGTTGAAGGTTTATCTTTACCAGAATGAACTTAACTCTTTTGTTTTACTTCAATTGGAGGTTAGAAACATCTGGCTAATAAGTGTCTTGTTAAAAAATATTAAAAACTCTTCATCTCTGAATTATAGGTCTCTAAATTGTTGCATTTCAAAACATTTTTTTCTAACTCAAGTACTTTATTTTGTGAAGGTTCTTTCCAATCTTTCCCAACAAATAATCCACAAGAGGCTTAACCCTCTTTCCGGCTGATTCACAGTCTCGACCATGGATACATGAATCCTTTAGCGGGTAATTATCTATTTTATATTCTACTATACCTTTTTCTTTACCTCAGTGGTAGTCAAATTTAAACTCAATGAATGATCACTTGAAAACAAATATCAGAGACTTGTCACCTTTGTGTTCCTTTCAATGTATTCAAGATTATGGCGTCTTGAAACTTAATTCAAGATTTCTAAGGTTTTCCATATAAGACCTTATTGAATATTTCTTATTCGTTTGAGTGGAGATGTAAAGAATATATATACATAATGTATTCTAAGTAGTGAACAAAATTCTCATCTTAGAGAAGTTGTTAGAGTGGGGATCGAAAGAATCTAGATACATTATTAAGTAGTGAACAAAAATCTTAACACTTGGTAGTAGCAATGATAGAAATACAAAAAAAAAAAATATATCACTATACACATAAATGGATAAAAACCTTTTTTGCAAGGGAATGAAAGTCTTTTGGAAGTTGTGAGTAGTGTCATATTTGTTGTTTCATATTCAACAAATTAAGCCAAATGACCCACCAAATCTTCACATGTCATGTGCAACTGGATTCTATGACTATATACCTAGCGCACAAGGACAAGAAGGTGGATTATATGACAATATAATGAGAGAATAACAACAAGAAGTTGATGATGGAAAGGACAATAGGACAAGAATATGATGGTGAAAATGAAAATAAGACAAGAAGAAGATGATGAAAAGGACAATGGGATGCACATTATGAAGGGATTAGATTCGAATAGCAAATAAAGTATGTTGACATGTGGCCAGGTCAATAACAAATGTTTCCTTTTTGTGTTGACTCTTGGCTCATTTGTATCGACGCTTGGTTGACAAAACTGTCAACCAAACTGAATAAGCTTTGAAGGGAATATTGAAGCTTAGGTGACACATGTCACGAAACCTCAAATTTAGCATGCAATCCATCATGATTAGTCTCTATTGACATGAACCTAAAGGAGAGATATAATGTAATCATCCAACAAATCATCTTATAGAGCAGAGTGGTGGAAAAGATGGTGGGAAGAGAGTGCATCCAAAAGGGAAACACCTTACGGTGTAATTATAGTTATTGACCTAAAATTTTATTTAATTGTACCTTTAAAAATGAAAAGGAGCATTGATATACATAAAAAAAAATATTAAATCATTTACTTACATTTGAAAATGTGTAAAAATCTTGTCAATACTAACAATTTCTATCATATCACAATTATACTTAAAAAATGAAAAAGAGAATTCATATGCATAAAAAGAAATGAAGTGCGAGTTTGTCAATACCATCAAAATCTATAAGGAGTATTCATATACATAAAAAAAATTATGAAATCATTTACACACATGTAACAATGTGTGCAAGCTTGTTAATACTATTAACATCTATCATGTCACTTGAAAGAATTGAACATGGATGGGGATGATTTAATTCCTTTCACCAATCAATAATTCTTTTATTATTAAATAATATGATACAGGATATATTTTTTTACAAAATTTAATAAAATTAAAGACATTTAAATATTCTCTATTGTTTATTAAGAGACATGTTGTCAAAGTTAGAATTAGATTAACGTTTTTCCCTAGAAAGCATATTTCATTAAAAAATATGAATTTCATTGGTTTTGTAGAACATGATCCATTACAAATGTTTGAGGATCATTGAAGTGAGGTATATGCATGCACACAAGAGTATTTGAATACTTCAATTGTTGTATGTATTTTATATCTATATTATAGATGTTAGCTCTCTTTAGGAATCTTTCCAAGTTATGAATTCTAGTCTTCTCTTCAATTAAGAAAATGGTTGAAAATCTCTCTCCTCCCTAATATTTATCTTACATCTACAATACATATACTAATTTTCTCAGGGTTTCTTTTAAGCTTATACATTGTGAGGTGAAAATATTCAAAGATTCAGAAACTATTGATGTTAAAATATTGATAGATATCATTCATAGGGTAATCTCTATACCATAAACCATTAGTAACAAAAAAGTGAACGATGAAAAGATTGAATTCTTATAGTTTCCATCATTGGATTTCGTGTTAAGTAGATAAAAAATGAAAAATATTAAACTATTATAATTCATTCATTACATAATTGTGATTTGAGAAAATAGAGAAGCACAATTTTTAAAACAAAAATTAATTATTCAACATTAAAAGAAAGCTCTAACACCGTATAGTTCAATATAATTCATGGTAGATCCATCTTAGCCACTAATATATAAAGTGTTAAATATTATATCAACATGTAATTCAATAACCCTGATGGGGGTCAAAGACCATAGTCATATGAGGGATGGGATAGGGGACTATCCCTCTTTTACATTAAAACATGACACATGTGGTGATATGGTGCAAGCAATGCAAGATGCATGGAATGTTTGAGGATTAGGGTGGTAATTTTATATCCAGATGGTGAAATGGATGGTGGTGCTAGTGAGCTTGGTTATGGATGGTCGTGAGACTAGTGTAGGCTACAAAGAGTTTGAACAAGTGACCAACTTGTGCATGCTCCTTAAAATTTGGTTCTCTTTGACGACGAATCTCAATTGTAAGTGGAAATTACACTGGGGTTTGTTTGTGGCTAGACTCACCAAGTTTGGGATCACAATTTGCTTTGTAGTTGGTTTAGCTCTGTGAGGGAGGGTTGCACATGGAATTTTTCAACCAGTGGAGTGCTTATGAGTTGGTGTTCTGCACTAGACAATTTGGTAAGCCTCCTTGACTATCTCTTTGGCCTTCATAGTGTAATGTTATCAGTTTGTTAGGAGGGTGGATTCTTTCATCTATATTTGTTTCTTTCTACACCCATTATCTCTTGAGGAAATGTTGGGTTTCCCAAGAATTAGTGTCAATTGTAGTCGCAAATTAGGTTTGGTAGCCTTTCTTTGTTTCTTGGGGTTTGATTTGGTTACAAGAGAGTCTGATTTGGATAATATTAGCTCTCAAGAAGAAGGTTCTAATAGAGGTTGGTGTGGAAACAACTGTGGGTTAAGATGAGTTTTTTCTTAGTTGTTCTCATAATTTTGTGATTTTGTTGTGAGGAGGAATCCCTAATTTGTGGTGGTTAGCAATGGCCTATATTCTTGGCCCATATGAATTGGGTTTCTTGGGGTGTTTTCAAGTATTCTGGAGAATTATCTCTCTTTGGGGGATGTTGTGCTAACCTCGATGGCGTTGAATTCATGTTGAGGAGGGATCATACGCTATTCCATAGTGGAAATTTGAATTCAAAGGTGGCATTCCTTATTGGGGGTTTCCTTTCTCAAAATTTGCCTAGTTTTGGTATTGTGGACACCTTATTCTCTAACACAAAGGTTTGGAATTATTGTCATTGATCAATGTATTAGTGGAGGTAAGGAGTTGGGTTCAACCAGTTGGGGATGCATAAAAAATGTATCGACAATGAAACAGATTATGGAGAGGATTAGGGCCAAGATGGAAGTGAGCTGAACATAGAGGGGATGTGGTAGAGACAGCGTAGAAGGTGGTATGGAAGAAGAGTTTGAGGAGGATATGGCCCATGTCCCAGTCCATTCTCTTGGTTGTCTAGTTCTTCCTCCCTCTTTCAACACCTTTGACCCCCAACTTCGCTATGTAACCCTTCTCTTAGAATAGTTGTGCCATAAACACCATGACGATTGTAACGAGGTTGTATGAATTATGAATGACTTGCAACAAAATTATTGGAAAATTTTGGACCATTTTACATCACTTTGATGAGGCTAGAAGAGATTATCTAAGAGAATCATGCACATGGAAGGGAGACTAGCTCACTTATAATTCCATATACATGGCGATCCTAGACCTCCAAAGGTATGAGGTATGGAGCCAGATATTTGAGCTCTGACAAATATTCTTTATCGTTAATGTATGTGTGTTTTATTTTCATCATATGGGTGTTTTCGTCATTTTGGTATTTTTTTTATTGGGTTCTTACTAGATTTTGACACCTTGTAATTAGTTTTCATGCTTCTCTTCTTGCAAAAAAATATGGTAGGTTTGAGGTTGGAAGAACAATGAAATATGGACAAATATGTTGTAATCTATTGAGGACTTAATAGAAGCATTTTAATTGACAAAAAAAAAAAAACAATTCAATATAAATAATGCTATATTTATAGTAACCCTAAATCTATCAAGTGATAAGAGCAATCAAATCTTTTAAAGTGCAAATGTTTCCTCAAGTTTTACATGTAAAAAAAATTACACCTTTAGAGATTTGATTCCTCATTGAAGTTTGATATATTTATGATTAAAATAGATGCAAAATGATATATTTTAACGAAAGATTATTGAGAGAAGGAGCCATGCGCCTTGGTATAAATAAACCAAAGAACCCTAATTTATAAAGGCCGACACATGATTTTTAATTTTTTTTTATTTTTTTAATTATTTAATTGTTCATAATTAGGTGAGGTTTAATAACTCTAATTTATTTATTTATTATTCCAGTTTATATT